>JAHPZR010040633.1:22500-51497 GCA_019787425.1 Platygyra sinensis | reverse complement strand
CGAAGTTTCTGCATGAAAAGTCACAGTGCTCTAAATCATAATCCCATGCTTCAGATCAAGAATAACAGTAATTTTTCACTGGCTGAGTGAAATGAATGAAAAGTGTTTCTCTCATACCGCTGGGGCCTAGTTATAAGTCATGTGACCTGTGGAGCAGGCAGTTGTTTCTGTTGCGTCCGCCACTGCCGACTTCCCCGTCTTGGACTTTTTTCGTTATTTCCAGTCTTCAGTGTAATGCTGCTTGCATTCGTTTTAATTTTGCAGTAAAGGTCAGGATGGGGCGGTCAGCTTAACATGGCTACCAGTGGCCTGTGAGAAACAAAATTCTAACCATCTACTTTAACTCTAGTTAGTGTTCACCAAAGTATAACTACCCAGACTGCAAGGCAAGCATACAATACACTCAAACCCTGGTAAAACCACCATTATCCCAAACGTTACTTCGAACACTTACGTATCAAAATCCGGAAGATTGGGATTATAAAGCCGAGCTTCTCTCAACAACTGGTAAATTCGATCCTTGTACTGAAAAACAAAACGAGTTATCTTTCATTGTCTTTCCTCTGCAACTCAACACAAAACTAGAGTTAAAGTAGATGGTTAGAATTTTGTTTCTCACAGGCCACTGGTAGCCATGTTAAGCTCACCGCCCCATCCTGACCTTTACTGCAAAATTAAAACGAATGCAAGCAGCATTACACTGAAGACTGGAAATAACGAAAAAAGTCCAAGACGGGGAAGTCGGCAGTGGCGGACGCAACAGAAACAACTGCCTGCTCCACAGGTCACATGACTTATAACTAGGCCCCAGCGGTATGAGAGAAACACTTTTCATTCATTTCACTCAGCCAGTGAAAAATTACTGTTATTCTTGATCTGAAGCATGGGATTATGATTTGGAGCACTGTGACTTTTCATGCAGAAACTTCGTATTTGCTGCTTGAAAGGAACGTTTTGAAGTCCCTTAACACTGCAAACTTACCTAAACTTTTACTCACAAAAACCTGTTTTACATTGGTCGCATATTGGTAATTGTCTTCTACTTACACAACAGTCAAAAAATGATAAATTAACAACATTTTTTAATAGCTTTTTATTATAATTTTCTATTCATTGTCTATGCCAGCGGTAAGTTCCATACAAAACACTATGTTTTTGTGGTCAGGTATTCCTGTTCAGTGTTGTGGGTCTTGTTGGTTGACCTGTGATTCCTCTCTTGAGAACGGAATGACTAATGCTAGACCATGTATAGACTCGACATAAAGTTATTATTCCAGGTCTTTTAACTCCGGAAGAGCGATAAGCGAACGTAACCTAAGTTTTTAACATCCTTTTCACATTATGTTGAGCCAAAGTTGAAGCTAGTTGTGTATGACCGTGTTAGAACTATGAGGATGGGCACCTCTTTACCTCCAATCTTATTGTGTGCAACTAAAGTCTCCCCATTCACGGTTTCTATTCCGGTTTCCTCGCGTTCCCCGTGTAATTCCCTCGTGTTGCCTTCTGTTTTTCTAAAGTGGTTCGCTCAGAATTTCTGTGACTTCTCAGTATTAATCTTTATTTTACAGTGTAAACGGGATCACTTTTGCATCTCTGATTACTACCTTTGGCTTTTTTTTTCACAATTTCAACTGTCGCGTTTAATCATCACTTTATGAAAATTATTCTAAGGATATTATCGACTGACAGCCAGCTGTTTCCTTTGGTGTTGTTGTTTTGGCCTTCATAGTGTTCCGTCTTGTTTGGAATAAACTTTTTTTCATGAAACTATGGGCAGTGGGAAATATTTTTCGTTTGGTAGATGCTTTTGTGTTCATGAGTAAGACCACAGTGCAGATTGTGGTCTCAAGAATGCGGCTACTCGTCTGAAAAATCCACCATGGCCAGGGATTCACGTGGCGTACATCCGAATATATCCCGAATACCCCCGCGGCCCCGTAAATAGTCAGTGCGCTCATGAAAGCGCTTGCTACCGCACACGCTGCGATCAGGTACTGCAAGCGTCGCATGCTGTTATCCACTGCACTTTTGCTGTTGACATTAGCCCTGATATTCGTGCGAATTTTCCAGCCCACGCGGGCGTAACCCACGGCTAGCAGAATTCCTAGTGATAGGAAGTATATTTGACACATCAGAAGGAGGATCTTAGCTTCCAGGAAGTAAACCACGACAAAGTCTGTCACGATCACTAGAGCGACATGGCTGATCACGACTGGAACGATGAATTTGATGCGCTGGAATTTAGGCGGAGCGATGTTCATCTTGGTCGTGTCGATCAAAACAAGCAGGAGAAGGCTCAGAGCGGAGATGATGCACGGATGACCGAGAGAAAACAGCAGTTGTGTTATGATGAGGTGAAAGCGGTTGGCCGAACCGTATGGATCCACGAACAGGGCGAGGGCCCGAGTTGAACTGAAGATGAATATTGTGGCGAGCAAACTTGACTTTAAGGCAGTAATCTTGGTTTTATCGAGGTGCATTCTTAGCAGCTCAAGCAGAGGAATTAACGCGATGATCGTGAAAACCGCAGCAAAGCCGTACGTGTGTAATGGCCAGGCGTCTTTCCATTTTGCAAATGCTTCGGGCCAATCGGGTTCTGGTTCTGGCCAAGAAATCTCAGGTTCTGATGTCGGTTGTGTGGTTGCTTCTGGCTCCCCGCTTGATCGTTCTGCTTCTCCCTCAAGCGATCCGTCAGGTTCTGATGATGGCCCCACGGGGAGCGGACGTGGTTGTCGTTTGTGTCTTTTGAGGGGCCTGTCGCTCCCTAATTCTTCAAAGTGAGTAATTGTATTTCTCTGATCCCTATCTTTTTGTGCCTTGCTTATGTGATTGTCCACCTTTCTGTCCTGTATGTTAAAGCATTCGACGCTCCTACTGGAATTTATGTCCTCGCCGTCAAGCGTTTCTCTATGTTCGAGGGTTTTGTGTGTGTTTAAACGCTTTCTAGCTGGGAAAGTTTCTTGAATTGAACTACTTCGGTTTGTGTTCCCCAAGGAGAAAAGATCCATCTTTTTCAGGTTGTCGTTCACTTGTCTGTGTTTAGTGTCGGCGTGCGTTTTCTCGTTGTTGTCTCTCTTTGGTGGTTCTTTCTTTAGGTAAACAACATCTTTGCTTTCAACTGAATTCTTCCAGAGTAACAAGAGGAGAGTTAAAATTACTGCTGAGTACCAAGTCTGCTTCCAGCTTTTCATTTCCCTCTTCTTATAGATATGCCCAGCTTATATTTTCGTTGAAAATTCTGAAAACAACAAAAAGGTTGTTAGTGACCGGAAAATATTACTTGATTCGTGCAGGTGGCATAGCATAGACATACCCCTGACATTTTAGGCTTGGAAGTGCTTAATCCTGCTTTTACAGTAAGATAACAAAAGGTTTGTCGGAAACGCGCTGACAAGAAATCATTTTGTAATGGACACTGTCAACAGTAAAACTCATTAACAACAGAGTGGCTGCCCACTCAGAAACAGAATTATTGTGTGCGTGTGTATGTGTTTATTGAGCTGTTTAAACTGTATTTTTGGATTAAGAAAGGGAATGATTAGGTTTCGAGACACCGGCAAATTTGTTCCTTCTTCACACCAAAACTTGACGTTGTTTTGTACTCCCCTCGGCCATTGATTAACAATTCAAAACTGCTGCTGCTATATTAAGACCTCTTCAATTTTCCACCCAAACATTACTACGTGCATGTATTAACAAACTAATCAGTAAAGGAGATTGTGTGTTAGAGACCAAGCAGGCGAGAGGGGCTTCTCAAAGTCGGATTTATGTTCGGGGTAACGTTGACTGACATTTTCACTGAACGCATTTTGTCATGTTTATAGCGGGTAATTGCGAAACAAGTTCGCGAAATTAATGAGTTGAACTGACAGGAGGCTCATCACTGTAATGGGATCTGAATCCAGCCTGTGTAGTTCAACCTGTCAGTGACAAAGAAGCTGTTAAATTACACGTTCAATGTTGATGTGGTGGAAGGAAAGGGTGCTGATGTTTTTGGTTGTCTCGCAGTTGCGAGCAAAGTTGCCACACGGACTCGTTTAGTTGTCATTTTAGATTTTCGGTCTTGCACATTATCCTACAAAATATTGCTGTTCTAGTAGTTATTATAGCCCTTCTTTTGGCTTTAAAACTCGGCAATACCAGTTGTAAGGCAGGAATGTGACTTGAAGGTCAATAAAGGTAGCTTTATAACATCATGCTCGGCTTAATAGATCACAAGAATCTCGACAATACTATACAAATCGATCGAAATTGAGAAGGATGAAAGAAAGCGTCGTACCACCTAATTGAAAAGTGCGGATGTGAAAGAACTCGAAGGCCCGTAAATTGAAATAAGGTACTACAAAAAAGTGGATTTTAGAATTTAATTGTCAGCGTATTGTACTTCTAGTGAAAGCGCTTAGTTTATTACCAGCTTGGAGTTGCGAAGAACACCTTTGCGCCATCCTGCGCGGCATCGCGCGCGTTGCCTCGCGTGTTATCACTCTGCAGCATGGCATTATTACAGTAGTGTAACCTGGGGCCTTAATTAAAAAGTTGACAGTTATGGCACAAGCGGTTTAGCAAATACCCTTCCGTTGAACTGGTCACTCTGAAGGCTGTCATATTTGGGATTATGCAGTGGATTGCAAGTTCGAACTAAAATTGAAATAAAACAATCCTTTTTTCTGATATCCGGAGTGGAAGGAGTGTAACCAAAAAAACAATATCGAATTTAACTTGGCATACGAGCTACTTCCACTATCAGAAATGTATAAATATTGGAACTGAAGACTATTTTATTGCTGTACTTATTTCAATTTTATGACTGATGCTGAAGATACTAACTACAGAGAAGAAACGAATTTTGAGATTATCGGTTCCAAGATGTTACCTGAGTTTGCGTTATATTATAGTTCATTTGAATTTGCATTTTCGCTTGAAATAAAACCGTTAGCGGTTTTTGTAGTTAAAAAAAGCAGTTAGGGAAAAATCCCTGCAGTTTATTTTTTTCTTTGACTAAAGAAAGTAAATTTAACGAAAAATTACCAAAACATCCTTTAAAAAAAAATAACAAGAAAAATCATTCAGTATGATAATTTTATCACCAGGTTCACGTTCAATTATACTCTAGGTTTTATCCTGTGTAGTTTTCATTGTTTTGTAACGCACCTATCCTCCAACTGATTTTTTTTTGTTCATCTTTCTTCGGCCAAGCGAATTAATGCGAGAAGAGGCATTTCCAAGACATACCTAAATGTTACGTTCTTCAATGTACGCCGCCCTGCTGTCAACAAACCATCCTTCAACCACACTCTCGCTGTCTAAAATACATTTCGAAAACTCAATTACTCATGTCAGACTTGCAGGGAATAAGGACGCCTTTGCACAGTAGGTAGCTGTTATCTCTTGGAACTTATTTGGTTGTTTCTTATTTGGTTGTTTCTGAAACTGATAATATACGAAAACAATTATTTGGCACCTGTCGTGGGTATTGAGACAGGTTTTACATAATAGAAGCTCAATAGGATAATGGCACGCACTAAGTCTCACTTGCATTTTTTAAAACAATAAAACTCAAGGAGTTCTATCACGTCTGTTTTCGTTGCCAAGGTGACGAGAATAAACGGGTTTTATTGCTTGTGTAGTCCGCAGCAAACCAGGGTAAACAAACATTCATGTTGTTCTAACATGAACCATTCAGTTCCTATTAACTATGGTTCCAAGCGGCCAGCAACCGTATTTTTACCTGCTATTGATTGGCTCTTAGCATGGACGCGAGGTGCTAAGCTTTCCAAACACAGGTGTTCAATCGTCAATCGTACAATCTACTTTTGATGGGATCTTCTCGAAGCTTGTTATTAATATCATGTCGTCCAAGTCACTCACCGTTATGACGCTCGCTCCAGAGCTTTCGTTCGAGCACCGTGCGCGAATAGAAACCGATTGTTTTGCAATTGTGATAATCCGTCGTGCTGACCCACTGCCAATACGGTTGCATAATTTCGTTAATTTACTCGTATGGTTATAGAAGGAATTCAGGAGATTCCATTCAGTCCTGTGTAGACCATGATTTTTTTATTGGAATTTGTCAGCATGTAAATAATAAAGATTGTTGTTGTTGTTGTTGTTGTCAGCGTTTACTGAGGGAGTAGTTGCATAAATCCTGTCCTGTACATTTTTTTGGAACACGCCTCCGAAGCCCAAGGCTTGTCAGCATTTTATGTTATATTGACAACGTAATTGAGGTAAATAGCAATGACAAGTGCTAATGCCTAACACGGAGTGTTAGGGGAAGTTAATAGTCTTCACTAAAATCACCTGCTACTGATTTGTTGACGTTGCTCAATTTGTGAACTGACAGCATATTGAAGCCAACTTCCCGTCTCAGCTTATATCTTAAAGTTCCTGTTAACTCATACGTCTTTGTTTTAGCAAAAATCGTGCGGCTTGACTCGTTCTTTACTTAGTATAACTATGTTCTTTTTCAATGATTGATTACTGCGCAGATGCCTTCAAAATTAACGAACTTCTCTCAAGTCCCCTTCATTACGAGATGAAATCGTGCTCTTTTCTGTTTTGGCAAAAACTCCATTTTAATAATTTATCAGTGGCTGACATTGAATAACGTTTTGTTAAATTACACGCGCGAGCGTGAGTTGTTTCTACCGTCACTGAGGTTTTGAAAAGATTCCGCTTTACTAGAAACACAAATGTTCATTACGGATGACTTTGAAAAGGCTTATCGAAGCTTAGTGTTCTTGTACTTTTTAGAATCCGTCAAAAACACTTAAAGCTTCTCCTTAGTTTACGATGACAGCTGTTGTTGGTGATATTTGGCTGCCAGTAATATGCGCAAGGAAACGGAGCGATATTCACGGTCAAAAAGTTCGTATCTTGTACTTATTTCACGTCACCCAACATTCCCAATATACCCAAAGTTTTTGCCTCAAACAATGTGTGGTGCTTATTATACAATAGTGTTATTGTGCATCTGATGTAATGTCTCGTTAATTCGCTACACTATATATCTGGATGAACTTTTTATTTTGTTTTTTTTGATCGTGCAGGTGGACCCGTTCTCTGGCATCTCGGCTTGCCCGTACTCGATGCCAGTAGTTTCCTTTAACACAGGGAATGAGAGAGTTTTTCGGTTCTCGTTTCGAGCTGTCTGCCGCTCGGTCAACTACTTTTTTGTAAATCTGTCGTCTTGTAAAGTAGTTAAATGTCATGCGGCTCATCCGCTTAACAAAGCTGTAGTTGCTCAGAAAATGTTTGTTATGTTTGAAAACATTCCACGTGAAGTTAATGAGACGAGCCGTTAAATCACACTGCTAGCAAACTACAAATGAGTGTCCTTTGGCCCCCACTGTTTTATAAATGTAATCACTTCTCGCAAGAGGATTACGTTAATCTTCTTTTTTTGCTCTACAAACTTAGACTGGACCCACGTTACTCAATCTTACTACTATGTACGCTAAGCGGGCCTTTTTCTATCAGCAGTGGTCTTCTTTGTCTCTTTTAATATTAAATATTAGGGAGTTTAAGAAGCTACTACGGCGACGCCGAAAGACAACGTCGATGAAAAAAGGAATTTATATTTTACCTACGAATCTCGGGATACTCGTAAGTCATTTACATTATTTATCACTGTCAAAGCTATCGCGAAACTGAATCTGGGCCACGGCAATAAATTGCAAATAGAATTTTAAAAAATTAACCGTCGTAGTTCAAGTTCTCCAGACAACGCAGAATTGGTTATTTCACGTTGTTGTTTTGTAGAGGACGGCAAAGAAATCTACAAAGATTTATAACGCACGCGCACAGCTATTGTTCTGCTCATTAAATCTTTTGTTTAGCGACGTTCCCGTTGCCGTTGCCGTCGTGGTTTTCTTAAACTCCCTTTAATTATTAACCTGACGCGGGGGATGAGGAAAGATGTGGGACTCCAGTTTATATGTTGAGTTCAGGAATAAGTTTAAAAGTTTAACACTTGAAATTTTCACTTCTGCTTTTTTCTTTGGCCATTTCCAAATATGTTCTCGATCAGGTAGTTAAACATTTCTTTTTTTTTTTAGCTCAGTGTCATGTAGCTTCAAGGACAGTTATGGTTTTATCCGAGGAGCAAGAGAAAGTGAAAGCGAGCTATTTCACTTTGTATGCCGTGAGCTAAAACAACATTACTCTAGTTTTTACCGGGTAAGATTGCTAGACAAAACCTTAATTCTGTAGTTTGAGAATTCTATTCTTTTATTTCGTTTGTATTTCCTAGTGGCACATATTGATCTCATGAATTATGACGACAAGACCAATAAGTTAGAAAGCCCAAAAATGATGCTTCTGCACATTTGGTTGAATATAAATCGCGATACTTATAAGAATGAAACAACTGACACAAACCATAGTTTGTGTCCTTTCAGAAGTAACTTTTATTCAATGAGGAAGGTACCTTGGTAACTATTCAAAGTGGAAAAGTTCTTTTATTTTTATGCTTAACAGTACTGAATTATTGTGCCTCAACAGAACAGAAATGGTCACGCTCGTCTGTGGTCGCAATACATTGAATCTAAGCAGCAAGAGACGAAAAATGTGTTTTTTAAAGAGGTTAGTAAAGCTCAAAAATATTCAGTTGACCCTGAACGCTGCTACATGTGTCTCAGTCGTACCTTGTGACTCAGTATAGTTTCTTTGCAGCGAGAGATGAAAGCACTTTTGAGAGAGGGAATACCGAAAACATGCAGAAGTGAAGTATGGAGAAGGTAGATCAACTGTCGTCTTTATGTGAATTTTCCTCTTATCGCACTTCAACTTCGTGCCCGTCATTCAGGTCTCATTTCAAAGTCATTTATTACTCTGTTACATGTGTTCGTTGAACCGTTTTGCTATCATAATACTTAACTTAAACTCCCCTCTTTTTTACCCCGTTCTCTCCGTCCCCCCATCAGTCTAACGGATTTTGAGGTTCTCTTCATAGTGTCATGACACAAAAGGTGGAGCACATCAAAAAAGAGAAGGTAAGATCTTCAATTCAATTCTCGGCATTTCTTGTAAATCTTGATTGCGATGTAGTCTCGTTCATCAATCGCTTTATGGATGTGTATTTTTCTTTACTTAGGGTAGAGATTATTATCAAAAGCTACTTCTACGGGTGGAGAGACGCAAGGTACTGTGTCATAAGGAAATGTGTCGCTTCCTTCAAATGAACAGCTAAATTCAAATTAATTTGGCCTTGTTACTCCCTCATTTTTCGTAACAAGGTAGTAAAAGGGGCTTTTTCACCAGATCTTCACAGAAGAGGTGTTAACGATCAAGTTTTTGTTTAAGTGGAAAATCTTCGAATTATTTGAGACCTTTATGTGTAGTCAGAAATTATATGATGTCTAGAATTTCTGCACTTGTACCTCTGCTGGTTCTTCTGGCTCTTGTAGTTCCTCGTCCCTGTTTAGGAAAGCATTCTTATTCCTGACAGATATTTGGTTTTGTATTATCTTGTCTGTCCCGTCAACAGATCCTTTCTTTGTTTCTAAATTCTTGCGCGATGTAACGAGAGCGACTAGTTACGAGAATGAAACGCACTTATCTTATGTATTGACCTTTTCAAATCAATAAAAATTAACAAAATACAAAAGTTGTCTCGCGGAAAAAATGAGGAAGACACGATTCTCTCTGTCGCCTTCTTTGCTACGAAATCTGCGATTAAAACTTTGGCTAATTGTGATCTCGACGAACTCGAGGCAAAATCGATGGTCTGCGGACATAATAAGAGAGTAGGTATAAATCTGCTTCAGTATGCTAATAATGCTCACAATTTCAGAGTATCTCCGCCACTCACCTCACTGTTACCGAAAACCAGATCAAGTGTGATCTTCTACGGACCATGCCCAACAATGAACGATTTCGATCTGCCGACTGTGATGGGGTAAGATTTTATTTCATGTTAGGATCGTTCCTTTTGTCGTTCATAATTTACTTAGATCCGGGATATTTACTCAGATGAGGAACAGGGATGGCTCGCCTCCCACCGATGCGGCCTGGGTTCGATGCCGGTTCGGTGCCATATGTGAGTTGAGTTTATTGTTCGTTCTCGCCTTGCTTCGAGGGTTTGCTTCAGGTTTTCCGGTTTCCCTTCCTTCTTAAGAACTATTATCTCCAAATTCCAATTCGACCAGAAAAAATATCTACAAGTAATATCTACAGATGGAGAAAAATGGAAACTTATCACGATCGATTTATTCCACCCCGCCCTGGTGGTGAGCCTTCTTGATTAGTTCTTAATTAATGTTGTGGCATACAAAAGTGAGTCACTGTACTCCAAATGTGGAAAGTGAAACGAATTTATTTTTTTAACCGTGTGCTTGATAATGGTGTCGTTTATGCCTTTTTCTGGGAATTTGCTATTACTATGTTACACTGGAGACTCGTTCAACGTGAAAAATTGTATTTTGATATAGAGGTTTGTACAGTCGAGCAAAAATCCTGTTTGAAGGATGAGAGTTGCATGAGAGTTTCTCCGAGTGGACAGATTTTCGTCTCCAGAAAAATTTGACATCAAAACTAGCACTTTGGGCTCTTGGGGCAAACATGCATTAAAGTATATTTAAAGATTTGACCAGTGAAAAGTTCGTTGAGAGCGGAGTTGACTTTCCAGCAAAGCGACAGAAATTGTTTTGTCAAGTATCTCGTTCTCGTTTAGCCAAAAAATAATGCTTAAAGACCGGCTGGTTTTAAAATCAGTGATAGAAGAGCGAACTTACCTGAGGCCGGACGAAATCTAGAGAAAGCCAAGAGAAATTAAGACAAGTGCTCCACACTGCAAAACGTCCTACGAAGCAATAGATTCACAAACCGCGAATCACCGGATGTCTTAGCGTCTGTGCAATATTAATGAACTGTTAATGTTTCCTTTCCACACTTGATTATCATTTCAATAATGGTTTCCAGCTACTACTATTATTTTTATGTAACATGGCATATTTCGAACATATTGTTCATCATCAGAGAGGTCAACTCTGATATGCCTATCTATATATATGGACTATTATTTTTATTTTTGTATTTTTTGCTGTATTAGGTAAAGAAATTGTCCAGGATTCTCCACGCGTTTTGTGTTCATCGTCCTGATATAAATTATCTACAGGTATTGATATCGGCATTTATCTACTCACATGTGAACCTGACATTTGACATTGATATGGGGTATCGACGATCTAGACGTTTATGATTCCTGACCGTAAAGACAGTCTTAAATTATATTTCCAGTGAACAGTTAATATCGAATTCTGAATTATAGGGAGAAGATTCACCTATTATTCACTACAGAGACAGTTTGTCGAAAGTACTATAGTCAATACATTAATGAAAAAGGTTAACCTGGGTGAACAAAAGTCCCACCCATAATAAATATTTTATGTTTAAGAGATATTAGAGTTAAAGGGAATCCCATTCAGTCGTGGACGAAATCGCACTTAGAAAATATATTGAAACATGCAACGATTGATTGTAACGGTTTTTTTTACGATGTTTTGTAACGGTCCGTTGTAACGGTTTATTGCGTCTTGCCTGAACAAAATGCTGATGCGCATTTTACTAGGCTACAGTGTATATGGAAACTAACTGATGAGTGGGCTAAGTTTATGTTAGCCTACGAAACAGTGCTGTATTAAACTCCTTATGTACTCAAGATCTGAGTAGTCTCTTGAAACAATTTGTTATAACAGCTCCTTCATTGTAGAGCACTATGTTGGCTCCAGCGGTGATCAGCACCTAAATTGAACTATTGAAATATTTATGTTTATTGAGGGTGATAGACCAGGTGATGATATTTGTTTGTTGATGAGCTTTGTTTTCATTTCAGATGCACTAGACTTACTCTGTTTTTTATGGTTTAAGGAAAATTGTTTGCACTTCTTGTGATCTATAATTGGTGTGACTCGGCGAGACAAAAAGTAGATTTATCGCGGGTGGTTAGGTTTTTTAAGCTGAGCAAGACAAGATAACCTGTTTATGTATTTAGATTTTCATTGTGAGTACGAATAGTTGAATACGATTAGAATTATCTGAATAACATGAGTTTTTGGATTTTCTCTTGTCCAATTTTTTGTCAAGTATTGTTGTTTCCATTTGCGAGGATTTTGCTTTGCTATAATTTTTCATCTTTTTTTTTCAGGGAATGAATTTCATCGTGGCCATGTGTCTCCTTTTTATGGACGAAGAAGACGCCTTTTGGTAACTACATTTGTACCGTTTTTTTTCTAGTATAATAACTTTAAAAGAAAGTTTTCATTTTCTTTTTCTCGGTTTACAGGTCTTTCGTTGCTGTTTCTGAAGTGTACTTAAAAAACTACTTTGACAAGTCTTTGAGCGGGGCCTTAGCAGATCAGGTAGGACAGCCCCGATATTTTATTGCCACTTAAAAAAAAGAAACTTTCTTTAAATACAGGCTACGATATTGTTCGTTATTCCATTAAGGGCGCGTTCGTTTGGGATATTCCGAAATAAGAATATATTCCGGAATATATTCCGGCTATTCTGCTCCTGGGAGCAGAATAGCCGGAATGGAAATCCAGGTATTCCGGAATAAGAATAGCTCCCAGAGAAACGCTTACTCGTATTATTCCAATTTTTCTTATTCCGGATTGATCCCAAACGAACGCGCCCTAAGTCATAAAAATCGAGCAAAACTTGTTAATGGCGAGAATGTATGAAATGTGACCTGCGCCTTTTTTACGGTTATTTTGTTTGTTGTGTGACCTAGCCTCTTCTATACAAAGTAATAAATACGCAGAAGTTGTGTGACCTTTTCCCTTTTATGACGTGGCACAAGCATGACTTTGGTCCTGAAATGTAACCGAGCCTCTGTTAGTCCAGTCCCTGAACTCTCCTTTCTTCCCGCCCCATATAGGGGTTGAACCCGCGCGGGCGAAAGAAGAGTCCAGGAAAACTTGCATGCGCATGCTCAGAACGCCGCCATTTTTTCCCCCCAAATCGGGGGAAAAACCATATTTGGAAGTACTTTCCAGATTTGGCTTGTGGCGCAATTTTCTGAATGATAATATACAAGCAACAATTTCTCCATTCAGATTGATTAAAAACATGTCAATTAATTCCAAATCAGTGGAATTTCACCAGTGCCACGCTAAACCACATGCGATTTGTTTTTTTTTTATCACAATATCAAAGATAACGAAAGAAATCTTTGCCAAGATTTGTTGACAATTGAAAACAGCGACTCGGACTTGAAAGTGCACGCGCTGCATTATGCAAATGAGCTACTTGTACGCGTCAGACTTTCCTTTCAAAAACTTTTGCAAAATCGCTCAACATACAGAAACAATACGAAAAAATGTTTGGGAAAAGAGTAATGATGCGTACTCGTTGTCGATAAGAGTACAGACCACGATAAACCATATTTCGATTTTTACGTTTTTATGTTTTTTACGACAATATCAACGTCAAAGAAAATGTTTTCTTTCAGAGCGCGAGCTGAAAAAAGCATTGCGCGACACATTGACGCGAGCGGCGTGGTTGGGACCTAGTTTTTTTTGATTGGTTTGTTCTGAGCATGCGCATGCAAGTTATCCTGGACTCTTCTTTCGCCCGCCCGGGTTCAGCCCCTATATGGGGCGGAAAGAAAGGAGAGTTCAGGGACCGGACTAAGCCTCTGTATAAAAGCCATGGTTTGGCTTGACGTTGTGATGACAGAGACTGGAACTAGCAAGCTTGATGAGAAGATAATTTACGTTTGAAATTAAAATTAGCAAGCTTTGTACATTAACAAAGTCAACTCTAGCCTCGCTTCTGTTCAAAAACCTGATTCGGTAGATCTACCCTGACCGGTAGCTTGTCTTGCTCTCTGTAGTGCAGAAGTTGATTAACTCCTGAATTGCGCTTGTAAATCATCACCCAGTTGGTTAGCGCCTTGCTAGTGAGGATTATTAACATCCGCGTTCCCAGGGCCTCTTCCCGAGGTTGGATTCTTAATCGAGCTCTCTATATTTACTTCAGTGTTTGTTCACTTTGCCTTGCGCTCCACTCCCCCGAGTATTTGTTTTGAAAAACGTCAACACCTATCTAGATGTAACAGAAACTTACCTAAGCAGTTCTTCGTTGTTTTCAGTCAGTTTTGAATGAGCTTGTGAGTGAATCGTTACCAGGCTTACACGCGCACCTCAAGTACTATGGAGTGGACATCTCCACTGTGACATTTAACTGGTTTATCACCATCTTTATTGACGCGGTACCCTTCGAGGTAAGAAACAAAAATTTAATAGGTCTCTGACTCTTAATTAATACTTGTTGGAAAAAGTGTGGATTGTATGTCGCGAATGAAAAATTTACTCTTGAAATAGACACTAGCTTGAATAATCGAGTTACTCAGGGAATGATATCTTCAGTTTTCTCTTGAGTGCTTACAGACGTATGTGCTGGGTTTAGGGCGGGAAGATAACTGGAGTAGTAAGAGCACATGTCGAACCATAGAGATATGGTTAAAAACACGAATCAAAGGGCCGCAAGTGGCCCTTAAAGCATCTTATTTTGGTTTGCTAGTTTTGAACTCGACAGAGGTAAAAGAACTGCGGTAGAAGAACCGGTAATTATTTTGCTGAACGAATCAATAAATATTAACATTTAATACCACCCCTTTTCATTTTTTCTATGTTTCAAAATACTTGTGAGAAAGGTGTTATTTATACCGAAAAATATGGGTAAACAGCGTTCTTAGACCGCAATAAAGTAAAGCTCGTGAAACTTGTACTCCGGCTGTATCGTTTCTTTGCCCTATTTAAAGGTTTCTTTTTTAATCGATTCTTGTTATCAATTCTGCAGACCGCTGTTCGAATTTGGGATTGCTTTGTCTTTGAAGGTAGAGAGGTAAGTCCGAATGAGATAGTAAAGCTTTGCCATGTTTGTAGCTTTACGACATTAGTCCATATGCATTTAAGAAATATGTTATTACTGACTTGTTTCAAGAGTCCTGACAACACAAGGGGAAGTTTGAGAAAAATGTACATTTAATACGAAACGAGGATTGCTAACCTTTCATTTTTCGTCGTAAGAAAAACTTTCCCCTGGTACGAGGACAATTTATAAATTGTGATATTCGTTTATTTATTGTTTCATCTGTTGTAGCAACAATATATCTGACGTGCTTTCGTTTACCAGCACTCAAATTTGCTTCTGAATTTATATTCATCAATGAATAATTATTGAAAACTAAAGTATTGTATCCAACACAAAATAGCAAACTAATAGTATGGTCACGAATGACCTCTAGCTGTCACTTGACCCTTTCTGTTTATTTTATTTTCAGGCACTATTTCGAATCGCAGTGGGTCTGCTGAAGGTTCAGGAACACACTCTGCGGCAGTTGTCTTGTCCTCTGGAAATCATGCAGTACATGAAAAGAGCCGCCAGGGTCACTTACGACAAAGATCAGCTTTTTAAGGTAAAAACCCTTATTTAGGCTGTCGTTGATCATAAATTATAAAATTGTTTCTACCAAGACATTTTTGGGGACTACACAGTATATTATGCGCGCAAGGGTGCCTGGGAACATGTGGGTGGGCGTTGATGAAAGCAGTTTGTTCAGTGAACAGATGTAGTTGGAAGTCACGAAAGTAACTTGAATACCACGCACTAGAATGACTGCCGCCTCCTATTGCAACTGTAGTAAACATACGAAGCGTTGCATTGACATAAACGTTTGTAGACAACTAAAGTTTTTGTTTGACAACGCAGGTAAGTTATAAAATAGGCAGCTTATAAAGCTGCAGTAACGATCAGAGCAACGTTTGAAGACGAATATGTGCGAGGAAAATTGCACGAAGGATTGACATTAGTTTGTTTTAAGGTATCAAAACTTAAAGACTCGTTTTCTTGAGCATAGATCTTCCACGGCTAAACATAGTGAGATCTGTGTACGAAAATTAGTTGATTCACTGCTTTGCTCCATGCGTTTCGTTTATTGGGGAGCAGCTTGAAGAACAAGTGGAAAACGACTCGCCTTTAATTGAGTTATTTTGTATTTTCGACCAGTCTTCATATGACGAATTGAAAATCTTCCCGACCATAACAACACTGGATGAGAAGCAAGCGAAACATTTAGCGAGTGGACAAGAAGACAAGTTGATCACAAGAGAAGAGAGAACGGTATGTTACTGATTCATTTTGATTACTCCTTACACTGATTCTATGAAATTTCGGAAGCGCATCAAGGCACGGACTTCTTGTTGATGATTTCCTTTATTGTCAACACCTGTCTTTTGACCAATGGAAATTATTGAATTGGTCACACACTCGGGAATATGTGACGAGCCAAAAGAATGTCTGTAGGAAGCTAGCCTGTGGAATGAAAAGGTTAGAACACAGGCGAAAAACGAACGAATTCGACCGGTCGATCGATAGTCAGTAGAAAGCTGCTGAATATCAGGAGTCGATCAATATGAACCTTATCATGTTTAAAAGAATCTTTTACAGCACAAATTCTCGCGCGCTCATTGGCTAATTTTTATCGTCAATAAGCGGACAGACACATCAATTTATAATTTATGCAATGCGGAAAGGCGATGCGGCAACGAGCGAGAGCGGACAATTGACAGTTTGTTATCGTAAAAAAACAAATGGACGTCAATTTTTCATGCGTCTGTCCTGTTATAGACAATGAATTTCGTCATAACATTGTCAAAGTAGTCTGTGGATCCACTCGGCTGTCGCCTCGTGGATCCACAGCTACCGTAGAATTCCGAAAGTAACGGCCCATATTCCTACAATGTAATTCTAACCAGATGAACAAACAGTAAACAAAACAGACTACTTTAAGCGGTACGCTATACATACACGATTGCTAAAATTGTACAGGACATTTTGACTCTTCACTGACAAATTAAATTCAATAAAGTATTGCAGCGCTCGTAAGTTTCACTCACAGATCAAATCCTGCACAAACAATTCTTTAAACGTTCTTCAGTCAACGCTATGTGCTCCAAGATAATCTGAGAATTTTTACAAGTTCTAGTTTTCTAATCTGTATACATTGAAAAATAATCAGGGTTTCATGACAAACTTTGGTGTTTTTCTTGTTTGAGTTACTTCTAAAAGAAGAGATATTATTTGTATTTCTCTCGTTTCAGTTGAATATGTTACGTTAAATACGGTCACGGTATTCCTTAAGATATATAAGATCGCTTTGTAAGCCGACGGAAAGTAATGCCTGAATTGAACTTTAAATACAACAATCACAACAGTGTTTTGTTACCGTTTTGGGGTAATTTTTTGAAATGCCGTTAATTTCGGGGGGCCGTTACTTTCGGGGGAACCGTTACTTTCGGGATTTAATAGGAGGGCAAAAAATTAACGTTACTTTCGGGGGGACCGTTATTTTCGGAATTCTACAGTACTTTGACAATGTTATGACGAAATTCATGTTCAATAACAGGACAGAGGCATGAAAAACTAACGTCAATTTGTTCAATAGATCAGTGCACATGTGACCGCTGACAACAAATGTAAAACGATGACATCGACCCCTCGGAACGCGAAGCAGAGCCAGGTAGCCTGGGAAAGAGGCTTTCTAAGAGCAAAGTTTACTCCAGATTGTCTTTAACTCGGTCTGATCAGAAGACTGGGCACGACAAAACTGAGGAAATGCGGACAACCATTTCAAGAAAAGTTGTCGTGGGTAGAGCTTACTTGCCATTGTTTTGATCACAGTGTTCGCAGTGTTTCAGCGCAAAGAAAGAAGAAACCACAAATACAGGTATTCGTTACTTTTCCTTCTATTAGCCTGGAACGCGCTGAACGTCGATCAACCATTGGTTGCTAACACTACTCAGAATTTCTTTCTGCACTACTTTGTACGCTTTTACGCTTTATAAAAGACACCGTACGTATTTAAAATTGACTTAGCTATCTCTTCCCTCCTCCCTGCCCCTCCCCTCCAAAAAACAACTCTGTTGTAGGAGTAAATGAGGGTCATCTTATATTGAAGACCCTAATAGGCCGCTTGAATTGAGGTCCTGTGCCTCGTCTGGATTCATAACGTAACCAGGATTAAACTCAACCAAGTAAAGAGGCCAAATTGTAGCAGAATGATTTGGGCACCCTGGTCCCAGAGGGTTTTTTTGATCTGTCTCTTCTCTTGATTTTTCTCGACATGAGAGAGCTGCGAGAAAGCTGCGAGGCGATGAAAACCAGACGCAAGCTTCGCCGCTTCGAGACTCGCGTTCACCGCTTCGCGTTTCTCTCGCAGCTCTCTCATGTGGACAAAAATCAAGAGAAGAGAAAAATCAAGAAAATCTCTGGGACCAGGGTAAGTTTTGGGACTAGAGACTTATGATATTTGAAAAAGACTGTCGGAAGTAAGCGTGAGTGATTAAGTTGTTACTTAAAAAATACTGACGTACGTGTTTGAACTGAGCTAATTCTGTCACGAGATGAATCTGCGAAGAACATCTTGTTTGTCATTGATTTGTGTCCCGAACGCAATCAAAACTGATGGAAGCACTTTATGATTCTGTAGCCTGCGTGACAGGCCGTAGAAGGGGAGGGAAAGGGTCAAAATGAGTACTGGAGGATTGAGCACGCTTCGAGGCTGTTGCTGACAAATACATACTCGGATTCCCTTTCTAATTTCTCAGAACAATAGAAGACCTACCTAGCCTTATACTTAAACACTAATCCGACGAAACTCTTAGATAAAGGAGATTCTCAGGAGCTGTGGCATTAATGATTAATTATCTCTCAGATGCAGCAATCCGACTTTGTGAAAGGCGCTATCAAGGTGCTTTCGCGACCTCGCTTGCGGAAAATGCAATGAACTCTGGATTGGCTTTTGCGCTCTTGCGGAAAAATACTGAAAGATTGTTACTGCAACTTGGATTTTTAATCTCATTCGTGTTTTGTAAGCTGAGAAAGAAAGGAAACCACTGCAGAATAAGTTAGGAATTATCTTCGCCCAAATGAATTATCTAAAAAAGGCAGTTTGTGCAACACATTCATGCATATATATACTTACATGCTGTTTCTTACGTTAAGAACTCGCGACCTTTTGCTCTCCTGGCAGTGTTTTCTTGTTTTATTTTTATCGTTTTTCCCTTTTTAAATAGTTATTACTTTGCTTGTGACAGGAAATTCAGCCCTGTTCCAATTTTCAATAGATATTGGCCGAAACAGTCAAACACGTTTTTCCGGTGTTTTAATCAATAATGTTCAAATTATAATACAGTTGACACAGTGGCAAATAATATATCTACAAGGACGGTATATTGAGCATGGCCCTTCAACTGACCTTGAGGAAGGTTCTTTTCTAATTTGGAAGTCCTTGTGTTGTTTGGTTTGAAAAAGTTATACTCAAAAGCGCCGGCCATACGAGGTGTTATTTATAATTCCATTTTTTTTCTTTATTTTTCGGTGGAGCTTTTTATTAAGCGGAAAATGTAAAAAAGTATTACTGTTTCTCATTTAAAGTAGCTTATTTGAAGTAGTTTCATATCCGGACATGAATGTTTCCTGTGAGAAGTAAAATTTAAAAGTAAGTTTTCTCCCTTCCTTTATTTTTCTGTTAGGAGAAATCCAGGGGAGAAATACCTGCTTCTGTCCGATAAGTACCTAGAAAAACGTAAAAAAATCACTTGTCTTGTCGGTGAAGTATTTTCAATTTGCTCGAACGTGAAAAGTGCGGAGTATTTTACGTAATGAACCACTTCTTTTCCTTTTTCGTCATAACAGGATTTTCTATCCTACTTTTTTCATTGTTCCTTGAGTGCTAAGTGCATTTTCCGTCGGAAGTTTTTCATTTTTATTCCATTTTCAAGTACGTCGGCGGCTCTTTTCAGTGTGAAAAGTAAATAAACTGTGTTTCCAATAATTTCTGTAACTAATCATCGCATTTTGTTTGCGTTGTATGTCACGTTTCGGCAGGGCCGAGCAATTGCGGATGAAGCAGTGAAGATTAAATCCTATTTTCTCAATCTAGTATTCTTACAAATTCAGTTAAGCAAGTAATGAGAAGGAACCTTTGGATCACCTTGTGAGAGACGCCTTGATAAAAGGCCAAATTCCTCCAGGAATATGATGCAAAAAGTGTGAAAATCAGTGATGAGAATTTCTATCGTGATCGTGGCAACAACTGAGCCAAATTGTAAAACGTAATTAACAGTGTCTGTGCTGGTTTATTGATCACATTGGTGATAATGTTGTAATCTTCGTCTGAATTAACAACAAAAACGTCTCATCTCCCACGGAGGAAAAGAAGAAAGTGACAGTGCTTGGAAATTCTGTTGAAATTGTAAGTCTAAACGAGGAAAATGAAAGCTCCGTGAGGAAAATTTATTCCATAACTTTCACGTAAAGCAACAATGTTTGTTCTAGCTCAGAAACAAATTAATTTTTTCACTTCGTTAAATAACAGTTTTACATCTTCGACTTCTAGCAGTTGCTCTCTTTGCGTCAAATTATGAACGCGAACAACTAATTATCAGTTATGCAAATCAAAGATACAGAGATTAGCTCAGATTTTCAAGAGGGTAACACTCACTACCAAGGAAATCTCTCTCGAGTTATTTTTAGGTCACTTCCAGCGTCAAAAATTTCAGGAGGATCGAAAAGTAGTCAGTCCTATAATAACAGAATTGGCTATACGTGGAAGGCTTTACACGGATTTTAATCTTCTACGAAAACGTCCACGCAGCACGCGTGGTGAGATTATCCGCGGAAGGACTTGATACGGTTGATGCCATATCTCAAAATGTAAGAGGGTTACCTAGAGAATTAGGCCAATACAGGGTGGAGGGTTACTCTATTACCCTTCATCTTATCTTAGTATTCTTACTTCATACTTTCGTGGCTCGCCCCTCGATTTTCCGTTGCTTTCATCTCGCTGTGTGGAAAAACGTCGGAATGGGAGAGAAATCTCTGTAACGTGCGAGACTTATCAAGTTATCAAGTTTCTTACAATTTTAAGACTGGTTTTGCAGGGTGGAAAAAACCTGTTTAACTTTTTGGAAAGTTGATACATCAAAAGGTTTCTTTAGGGCTTATTTCCGTATTTGTTTTATTCCATATACAGCGTTCCCGCGTCAGTTCGTTCACGGTGGAGATTCCCAGCCAGGAAAAACTCGAGAAACCGGATCAAAACGAAATTCTGGAATGCGCGCTGGCCACAAGTCGAGGTAAGACTGAGTATGCGGTAACCTTCAATCTGACTGACTCTCTTAGCAGGAACTTCTGAGCTGTGGGAGGCTTAACATTTCATTTACATAAATTTAAATGTCAAAAATGTAAATCTTATTTACAGTGGTCATGCACTGAGCTATACAAGCACTAAGTTTTGCTAGTTTATAAGCATGACACTGAAACAAAGGAAACAACTATTTGAAATAAACGTAACATAGTTAAAAATCCCAACTGCTAGGAGGCAGGATGGAGTGCTAGTGGTACGATGGAGGCCTAGAACCCAGGGCCGGGTTGTTCAAAGCCCGATTAAGCTAACCCAGGGTTAGCGAGAATTTTGATTTCAGTTTTGTAACTTTTTGGTCAGGTAATCTGTTTATATTGTTTGCCCTTCAGTTTTGAGCTGTACTAATCTCAAACTACAGCAAACGTTAGAGCTGAAAAACATTTTAAAACGAGAATGCCTCAGTTAACGTTTAATCCTGGGTTAACTTTAACCGCCTTTCGAACAACCCGGCCCAGGACCTCCAGATTACAACATCAGCGTCCTAAACCGCTCGGCTGAGCATGCCCTCCTTCTTTTTAGTACCTACTAAACTGAATTCTTGTACATTTATCACTTAAAATCACCATGCTCGCTAACGAAGCCCAAGAAAGCCGAAATATACATCTGTCTGTGGCCGACATTCAGTTTTTTTTGTGTGCGTGTGTGTGAAGTGTGGCATATACTAAGTAAACCTTTTCTGTCAATAGTTCATTATTGATATAATGAAAGATAAAGAAGAAACAAGAGATTAAGAAGTTTTCCCTTCAAGATTGAATGATTTTATGTTATACTAGTTCGAATGATGCCTTGCGAGGTCTGACGTGACTTCAGAGGCCTGAAGTTCTATTATATCAACGAATGACTAGAAGGCCCATAACTGTCAACACGCGTACGCATTGCGGACCTTTCTTTTTGAAACCTGCTCCTTACTCACTTAAGCCACTTCGCACATGTTTTGGAAGGTTTCAGGAGATCTTGTTTAAAATATTTTTCTCTTGTTTTTCAATTTGGTTCTTTATCCTGTCACTCCCTTAAGGCTCGTTTACACAGGCGATTTTTGTCGCGGCAACTCGATGCAATTTTTGTCGCACTCAAGTTGCAACAAGTTTCAAACATGTTCGAAACCACTGCGATATCGCGGCGACAAATCGCACTGAAAATCGCACCTGGTTTACACGTGCGATTTTGGAGTTGCAACTTAAGAGCGACAAAAATTGCATCGAGTTGCTGCGACAAAAATCGCCTGTGTAAACGGGCCTTTAGGCTAACGGCAGTTTTCCCAAATCACTCTCTGCCAGTGTACAATATACCATTTGAAAGCCACTGACCGGATTATTTAAGAACTGACATCAGCAGCTATGAAGGAGGTACTTATTTCGAGAAAAATTGTTTGAAATATGAAACTGAAAAAATTCCGACGCGCATAAACTCGCAACCGGCTAATCACAGGTATGTCCCTGAACTATAGCTTATTCAGCAGCTCTTAGTGCATAGCTTGATGTGAAACAAGTATTGCATGCCATACCCATCTCAAAAAAGAAATTGAAGACTTGTCTGGGTGGTTCACCGTGTCTTAGGTAGGAGGGGGTCACACACTTTTGACTCCAATGAGTAGATCTTTACAAGACAGTTCTCTTGGCAAAAATTCATACAAATCTGTCGAATGCTCACAAAGGTATGACATTATGTACCAATTAGCACTCTTATGGGGTCAAGAGTTATTGCCAAATGCTGACGAGTATTTAAATTCTCCCCACACTATTAGTATCCTCAAGGTTACAAGTTATGAGAGTAAACAAAATCATCAACTCTGGGATATTACTTTGAAAAGTTAAGCTATTAAATTTTTAAAACTAGTGATAACAAGAGATGAACAGCGTCCGCTATGGATTATTACCGACTCAAAACTTGTCTCGCGACTTAGTTAATCGTTTTAAACAACCTTTGAACTTTTAATTTACCGAATATATCTTCTGGGTTTTTTATCGTTCTCATTATTTTGCATTTTAAAATGTGTTCCTTGTTTTAGTTGTGAACAGTGTATAACTTACCATTAACAGCTCATGATGTTAAACGTGTCCACGAGAAGGGATGTCGGTGAACAATTCACTGAAAATAGACAAGAATCACTCACGTTAGAGTTCAGGAGGATCATTTTCGTTGACCTTTTTCTGAAGAGGTACACTTCTGAACGATGACGGTGTACTTTTTCGCTCTGCATGTGAAATGCGTCCATTGTAAAAGCAAAACATAGCAAAGCATGTTAATGCTTGAAAGCAGCACAATCTTACTTTAACAGGGAACTGATTCCAAATATGCCGAGAAGCCTAAGATTCAGCAATTGATAAACAGCTCGATAAACTTAAACTTGAAAAACAAAACATTAAGTGGAAGAAGGAAATTTGTTCCGGTTGCAAAGCGCACTGTAGTACTGCGTCAATACTGTTCTTTCTCGCTGGGGACTGGACTTCTTTTTGTGTTTTTCCTAATTTATTTGGAGTTTTGAGTGTGCAACAGCTTGCCTCGCGCTGAGGGAGAGTAGGTTTCGATTTTACCAATTCAACAAGCAAAGTAACTGTTTTATATTCCCTTGATAAAAGACAACTATGAAGTTATACGCAGGTGGATGCATTTTATCTTTTATATTATTGTAATTCAATGCCTTTGGTCAGGCGTCGGTTTTGGAAACGACAAGTATTTTCAGTTTAGGCTGAATGTTAGGTAGTGTCTTCCAGTTTGTTTTCTTCGATCTCCTTTTCTGTGTAAGATGTTGATTGGTAAGTCCCTGTGGCGAAAATCTTTTCCATAAAAACCAGCTGGTGTTCCCTGTAAACATGTTCGATTATGTCAGTGCTGAAGAACGTTTTATATTAATTGCGGCACAGGCAGTGAATTTCACGTGAATTTTAATTGAAAATTTTTCTTTCTAAAGATGCATTTTTAGTTACACATCTAAGAAGTCACAAATATCTACACATTAAAGAAGTCGCAAAGATCTCAGCTATAACTCCAGCCAAAGAATGTTCAGCTACAATTGATTCGCCGCTTCGTAGCTGTGATATTTGACATCCTACAAGTAATTCACTTTCTTTATCCCTGCCACGATGTTGTTTATAGAAAAAAAACTGATGTTTCCTTCTCTCGCGCAGTGTGAAATGCGAAATTTAAATTGTTTATGCCTCGGTATTGTCTGCATACGAGCCAAGTGGCCCTTCAGGCCAGCGCTTTTCTGTGGTTTCCGTAGCATGAAGCGACTTGGAGTATTTTTTCTCCACCGTGGACGGGATGTCAGTCCATCGCAGGGGTACCCCCAGTATTCAATTCGCCGATATCCTTTCCGTACAGCTGAGTGTCAGTTGTTTTCCGGATTGATATTTGTATGTAAATTTTTGCTAACACTGAAGAATGACGAAAATAGTCCCTAAGTTGACCTAACCTTGATCGTCCAGCAAATGTTAGAACAAACCTCACAAGAAAAGGTCTTCAATCAGTAAAGATAATTGATATAACGAAGTCCACGGAAAAATTAACAATTATTCCATGAGCGCGCATTGGATATATAAACAATAGCCTCCATTTGGCGCGAAAATATGCTGGGATATTTGTCCGCGGACATTATCTGTTCCGAGAAGCGAACAGTTTTCCGAGAGCGTAGCTCGAGGAAAACTGTGAGCTTCGAGGAACAGATAATGTCCAAGGACAGATATCCGAGCATATTTTCGCCCCAAATGGAGGCTATCGTGTTTATTATCCTTCAAATCTTTTTCGCAACGCGAGCCGTTTTGAAAATTGGGGGATATTTAACAATTATCCTGCGAAATCGCGCGGAATATCGTCTGATACTTAGCCGACGAGGCCGTAGGCCGAGTCGGCTAAAATCAGACGATATTCCGCGAGATTGAGCAGGATAATTGTTTTATTATTCAACATATTGATAACAAAATTGATTTCCAAGCTCGTAACATTTTTAAACCTTTCTGTCGACATTTCTTCACTTCACTTTTTCTTCCCACGTACGAAGCTACGTATATCGCCGGATATCTGTTACCTACGGATGACAGATATCGAGAGCATCATGACCATATTTGGATAATGTTGCAATTTGTTGAATAATAATCTCGGATATCCCCAGTTTTAGCTGGGTGATATTCGGTCACGTGACGCGTTTAGACCAATCGCGCGCGAGCGAAAAGATTTGATGGATTATAAGAGATGATAGATAGCCAACGAGGCGCGTAGCGCCGAGTTGGCTATAATCATCTCATATCCAACAAGCGCAAGTGGAATAATTGTTTTACTAAGAACGCCCCCAAAATATAGAAAACTAGACTACAATAGAAACAAAAAGGCCCAAAAAATCACGCATACGCTCGCCATTTTTGTAGATCATGGTATAATGGCTCTTATAATATACTCAACAAAATTTCAAGTATTTGATTGGTCAATAACGAGTGCATAAATAGATTATAGAGTGCAATGGAGGTTATAGAGTGCAATACGGAAGTTGCTATGGAAACTATAGGGGAAGCGCGAAATTTAAATGAAGCAAAAAACAAAATGGCTGAAAGCCGGTATACTTCGTCCGACGAAATAGTTGTTGACCAGCTGAAACTAAAGGCAAAAAACAAAAGCACTACTAAATTAACACAAACGTGGTTGAATGTCTGGGAAAACTGGGGAAATGAAAGAAAATTCAATCCTAAACTGGAGGAGTATGAGCGCGAAGATCTCGATGAAAAGTTGCAAATGCTGAAGTACTTACCGAAGATGGATTAGAGTACGAACCGGAGAGTTTGAAGTCCATGCTGGCAGCCTTTTACCGGTGTTTAAAGGAACGTGACTACATGTACTCAATTACACGGGACCGGTAGTTTTATCAGTCCAAGTTCGTGCTCGAGGGAAAAGTAGAACATCTTCGCCAGCAAGGAAAAGGGAAGAGGCCGAACGCGGCAAGTGCACTGACAAGCAAAGAAGAAGAAATACTATGGACAGCAAGAACTCTCTGCGATTCCAGTCCAGGAGTATCTTAGACGATGTAGTGGAAAGCAACTGAGGGCAGCAAACGTGTAGAGGCAGTCTATTATTCAGGTGATCGGCCACGCAAATAAAAAGTCGCCGAACGACTACAATGAAGGAAATGAAAGGGAGCATCGGCAGCAATCACACATCACACATCAGCAGAACTCCACAGACAACAACGTCAAACAGTTTCCTAGGATTTTCAGTGTGGTATTTTCTTCCAACCAGTACGAAACAGATCCAGCAAGCAAGCAGCCATCATGCTTTTACAATAAACTATTTCCACAACTGTCAAGTCATCGAAGTCACGTTTAGCGTCATTAAATTCAAGGACAGGCGGTTCACCCAAAAGTTCAGATCAGCATTAACTGTCTGTTCGAGGTAACTCATTACGGAACAATTACAAACTTGCCATCGCTTAACTGATTTTTCATGCTCTTGATATAAAAACTTGTTCAGTTCATAAAGTTTCTGAAGTTAACCTGAAAATTCACGCTTGGTTTACCTGTCACTAGGTTGTAATTGATTGGTTAAAATAAAACATGTGAGCAGTTTGGAAGCCACTTCAGAGATGCGTGTCCATAGAAGCGTGACGGTCGCGTTTTCTTGTTGTTTTTTTTTTATAATTTTGTTGAGAATATTATAAATAAAAAATCGTATGATCGCTCGTGCATTTCGTGATATATGGTCACTTGTGATGTTTTTCAAGTTCTCAAATTGCACTCGCCTGCGGCTCGTGCAATTTTGAGAACTTGAAAAACATCACTCGTGCCCATATATCACGAAATGCACTCGCGTTCATACGATTTCCTATACATATACCATGATGGCTAAGCCTATGGAAACTCTCGAATTGCATTATCCAATGATGCAGTTTTTAATAACGAACGATATTACTCGTCCCAGCAATAGTAAAATATATGAAAGAACCTTGATTTAACTGCGTTATATAGAGGTTCCTCTGTAATTAAAGTTTAAATAATATAAACCCGTTGTCTCAGTTCCCCTAAGTGGGTTAGGTCGATGTGTCTAGAGGAAACGTAAACAAGAAGGATACGGAAAGCACGTTTTAGTTTACTGAAAAAAGCGCACAGCAATAAGCCTTTGTTATGTTCTTTTAAATCACGATGTTCCACATATTATAAGAAGGTCTTAATTCTATTTCTTCTCTACTTCGCGCCTATTTCTTATTGATAGTAGTCAGGAGCTCATGTTGGTGTGGTCATACTGGATGTGTTTAATGATGATAAACTTTGATATCTTAACTGAATGAATAAGTAAGACTTTTGTAACTAAAGAACTACGTTTTAGCTCCACTAAAAAGACACCTCAATTCATTTTCTTTTTCCTTCGTATTTTGATCAATGTTCAGGCTTTGGTGGC
This sequence comes from Platygyra sinensis, assembly GCA_019787425.1. Taxonomy (NCBI): domain Eukaryota; kingdom Metazoa; phylum Cnidaria; class Anthozoa; order Scleractinia; family Merulinidae; genus Platygyra; species Platygyra sinensis. The sequence goes on along the minus strand of JAHPZR010040633.1, from coordinate 23,902 downwards.
CGAATTATCTCAAAAACATTTTTTTTGAACAATTAAATTCACCTTTCAAACCCATGCTAGTTATGATGTGTATTGTTAGCCTCTTAAAGGCTTTTCTATCACATGAATGCCTCGCGACTCTCAAACATGTTCAATAATAACAACGCTAAACAACTCATTTAGTTTTACAAAATCGCAGTCTGAGTGCTTTTGAATCTTTATAGTCTCAAAAGCTCTTAGACTGCGATTTTGATAAACAAGGGAAATAGCAATTTAAAAAATGAAAAACCATTTTTCGCCTTGGTATCTTCTTGGTATCTTCTGGCATATTTGTGTGAAAAAACTTGACCTCCTAACTCGTAATCTGCAAGTCCGAAAGAAACGCACTATCAGCTGGGATGCGAATCTCTGCTTTGTGGCTTGGTGATATTTGTCGTATCTCCCACTGGTGATTTATTATCAGCTGTTTTAACTATCTTGCCCCTGGGTGATAACTTGTGCTGTATCGTACGCCGGAGAATTGGAATTGTCTTTTTCATCTGATAATTGTTTCATGTCGTTGTTCATAATATTTCCATCGGTTACACTGTCTAAATATGTTTTCCAGATTGGGTGTAGTGGCAAATACTGAAATAAGTAAGCATTGGTAATCATAGAAATTCATCAACTTAGCGCAATTTTCTTGATGGAACACCAAACTCTCAAAACAAACTTTGAAAGAAAAGCATAGAGCCACTGAGGAGAGTTAATATGTTAGCTTGCAGCGTCGACTGTGGGGTTTAATAATTTAAATCTGTTCCATCGACTAAATTTCACGCGTAAATCTGGGTGTCTGAAGCCCAATGCAGTGGTTTTTACTTACATGTTGAAAAGCAATTGGTTTTGGTTTACTGCGCAACACTATTGGCCTAAAAACCTCTCGCCACTTTTCCATCAATGAGAAGTAAAACCAAAATTATTCGTGACTCGTTCTCGCACCTCTCCCCGCGCTTCGTGTCAGCCTCGTGTATTAACTGCGAATTTTGATTGGTTTATTGGATCGTTTGTGTCCGTTGTGATTGGCTAGAGTGTTTAATTTGGTTTTGGTTTTACAACAGTCATTTGAAATTCTAAATAGCAGGCTGGTTTTAGCTAAGAAAGGCAACAATACCTCGTTATTTCGTTTCGAATCAGGGAAATTTCCTGTGACGCGCGTAATTAAAACTCTTCTTTTCGTACTTTTCTCTGTTTTTTTTACGCGTTTTTTTTATTTAATTTTTGGTGTTGTTGAGGTTCAGTGGGTAGTCATAATTTTGTTCTACTTTTAATCCCTAAGCTGAGCTTACCATTTTACCATCTTAGCTAGCACTGAAGCCTCCACAATTTTCCGCAGGCTCTTAGTCAACTGATATCGTTCTGGTAACTCATTGAAAGTGGAATTGTG
>JAHPZR010040633.1:0-15000 GCA_019787425.1 Platygyra sinensis | reverse complement strand
TCAAATAATATTCTCTATATTCTTACATAAAGAATTTATGGAGGAATTTATCTTGTGAGCATATACAGCTGACGACAAAGACGTCACTGCCTCTTAATATGTTCTAACCAATCTGTTTCTTTATACAATAGTTAATTCGATTGAGGGGTGACAGAATGAGTTATGCGGACCATCTTTAACATAAAAGCGGGCGGGCGAAGTTTGAATAGCATTTATGATTTCAGCCTGTAAACAAGATTCTTTTTCCGTGCTGTTTGTTCTTCTTCATTTTGAGATAGTCCCATCCCTCCCTACCCCCAACCCCCCAAAAAACGGGATTATATAGAAGGTACAACTGCCAAATATTTCTCAGACGCGAGGGTAAGATGCGAGGGTAAAATACCAGAAAGTAACACTCCATTGGTAACTGCGCGTGGAGTAGCAAGTGTGATATGAGGTAGCGTGTTAATAAAATACCGAATGGGAAAAAAAACACTCCTTTTGGGGGGGGGGGGGGGGGGAACGTCCCACCCACCCACTCGCCCACTTCATTCACGTGGGTCGTGTAATAATATAACCCTACCTCCAAGCCAAGTTGTTCCCACTTGGCTTAGACCGCTGATCAATATTTTCTCCATACCTTATTGTCAACTGAGCATGAATGACAGTGTTATGTAATAGAATACTATCTTGTGGCTTCGCGAGATTTGTGTAGGAGTATCGTACTCAAACTCCATTAGTTGCTAAGTCACTACTGACGAAGTAAACTCCTCTAAATTTTACTTTTCGTCTCCTCGCCCGAGGTCCGTGTTAGTTCACGAATTTATTTTATTTTCTCATCATGATACGTTTCCATCCATGGAAACATAATAACTTGAGGCTGACTAGAAAAACGTTGGTTACTTCAGTCTTCAGACTCGTTTTGTACATTTTCTTGTATTATTTTACATGAGAATTTTGATTCTTTTTTACTAAACAAGCTATATATTTTTGGGTCAAGATGTAGCAGGCAGTGAAAAGCTGAACATGTATTTCACTTTTTTAAAACAAAATCGCTTTTTAGACTCGACGAAACAGACGAGTTTTCTTTTTTAGGCTTTCGTACACAGTTAGGAATAGTAATTTGTGCAAGTCTTGCTAAGAACTAAACTGACAAGCGCAAATTTCATAAACAACGCACGTCTAGGACAAGGACACAATGATTTTTTAAGAATAACAAGCTAGATTAAAAACCTAAGCTTAATCCCTGAGCAGTCTTCAATCAAGCGAAACTTTTCTGTTTGACAGAACTAGAAATTTTTCCGAGTCCACTTACCTTTGTAGGAAATACCACTTAACAGTTAGAACACATTTGAAAGTGTTGCTGCTGTATCTGTACCCTGGAAGTTTCGTTTCAAGTGCGCTTGTACCAGGTTATTTGCGATACAGGATTTTCTTAAATTATTAACGACTATTTTCAAATGAGGTCAGCACTTTGATCAATTGTTTTCGTCTGTTTTGGTTTAACTAAGATGCCCACTTCTTAAGTGTTTTATTTTTGAAGATAAGCTTTACAAAGCGCGGTGGATTCAGTATTGGTAATGCCGTATGCAATTGTATTAGTGATCAGTTATTTTGAAAAAAATATCTACGTGTTTTTTTCTTTTTTTTAATTTGTTTGTATGTTATCTGGCTTTGCTAAAGATCAACATAATGTTGCTACTGCAAGTTCCATGTTGTTTTGGTATTTTGAGTTTTGTGTTTAACAGAAACTTTAAGTAATTGAACGCATTAGTTCGATTAGTAAAGTTTAAACATGACAAACTGTTGTAGTGGTTCTATTGTAAAGTTAATGTAATTAGTGAGAATAAAGCTCGTCAAATTACTCGTATTTAGAAAACAGAAAGCTTAAGGCTCATTAGTAGGTTTTTGGTTACTCCATGCACTAAAGGGCTCCTGTGTCTTGGTTTTACTTTAACTGTGTCAATAATCTTGGAAAACCACAAAACCTGAACGATAACCCCCGTTAAAAAAAAAACATGAAGACCAACAAATTATTGTGAACACACGTGCTCGTCAACTAATGAATTGCGTGATGTTTAGTTGATCTTCCAGATAATTGTATGCAAACCTTACCATAACAGGTTTAATTAATGAAATCTTTTACCGGATATATATCGAAATGTGTAGAGTGTGTATTTTTTACTGTCAAAGTGTTTTGACAGTTTCTAAAACAAACCGCTCTGTTGTGCGCTCTACACGCGCGCATTTCACCCCGATAGTCACTAACTCGTCAGTTACTTTCCTGCGCGCTGTTCTTAACGAAATCAGCTTTAGAATTTGGGGCAAAGTATTTATGTATTTTTGTTATGACTTTCTTAGATATAGCGCCAATGTTGTGATTCATCTGTAAAGTTTAAGTAGCAAATATTCTTCCTAGATTGACCTCCAGAATAGTTACTTGAGGAAATACACGACACCCTTCTGTTTTTTTGTTTTTTTTTTAATATCCAAACAATGGTATGGCCACTTTTCAAAGAATCCGTGCAGTCTGTATTATTTCGTTCAGTGGGAGCTTATTTCTTGTAAAAGAAGTTGGTGATTTTTACTTTTCAAAGAGCATTTCATATGCATAAATATTTCATACGTGTCGCACCTCTATGCCCTTTGTGTTTGCTTACGAATAAGTCTATAGCTATGTTCTCTTAACCCTTGAAATCCTAAACTAAAACAGAATTACGCCTTTTCCATCTAGTTGCACTTTATGTAAGACCTGGAATGAACTTGATTATTTTTTGAGTGAAAAAACTTTAAGAACTACAGAATTCACTTTCCTGACTGTTTACGGCACCCAATTTACAACCCGCGCCGTCTATCACTTGAACAGAGTGGGATAACGACGACTCTGTAAAACATCCGAAGGCGCGCTGGTTTCCCATCGCCTCCACAAACAATTACGACAAAAAACAGATTAAGATAACAACGCCATAAGGGGTAATAACAACATCTGTAAAATCGAAAGACCCAAAGCGGATCAAAACGATAGAAGCTCAGTTGTAGTTTTATGAGGTTCTGGCGCCTCTTTTTCAACAGAATTTGTCTGCAGTAGAAACATGACTTTAAAAGTTTAAAATACTGCGCGCTTCAAAGTTTGAAAGTCTCCGCAAAATACATCAGTAATTGAAACAATCCTTCACACAAAAATGTAAATGTTCCTCTATTATGCGCAAATAAAATGTCAAAGTGATCAGAATGCAACTCAATATTTCACATGTATCCTCATCCAGTTTACTTTATGTGAAACCTTTCACCCCAAAGTTTGGTCAAAATGTTAACATAACTAGCCAGCCGACACTTAATCTAGATGACAAGAATAAAGACTGGTTATGCAACGCTTTCGAGTTGTGTGCTATGAAATATCCCACGAGTCACTTGTACTTACTCGGTATGCAAGCGAGCATTAATGTGGGTGTGTATACCAAGAAAATACAAGTGAAAAGCGAGTATTCCATGGTATACCACGAGAAACAGTTGCAGAATTTTTTAATGCCATGCCTTAGAAAATACAGAAAATACAGTGACCAACTCAATCAGTGCACATATGTGATGGAAAGGTTGGTTGAAATACTGTCAAATATACAACGGCTTACCTCGAGAATCTAGAATTGCTCTTGGCTATCGCCTCGAGCAAAAAACTCTAATGCTTCTTTCGTGCTCTCCAAACTTCCGCGTGCATCCATAACTCGATATACGCACGCTAAGCATGAACCAATTCTTAAGTTTTCACTGAGGGATAGGGCTTTCATATGCAATCATCAGACGAACACTGAATGAAATATGAAGTATTCTGTATTGAGAATTAACGTACTAAAATCTTGAGTAACATGTTTCTGCTGTTTTATTCCTCCAGTTTTCTTGTTGAACTCGGTTCATTGGTGGTATCTCAATCTCGTCGTCACCAGGTCTCCAAGTTAACACACGGTAAACATGGTGTGTGGTGCACTGTGAGGGGGTAAGAGGTCATTTTCCGTTGTTGCTGTTGTTGCTGCGATCTGTAAACTAAACTCATCGTCTTTGGGCTTAAAGTTTCATATTTCTTTTAGTCGATCAACTGGCCTTCTTTCGAACTTGACATGATTAGTTTTGTTGTTTGCGTTAAACTTTCTTTGGCTGGAGAGGTCATTTGTCTGATCGGCCAATCATAAGCAAAAAGTAGCTCCGCTCGGCGGTGGACTTATCCAAAATGAGCAAACTGCTTTTTTCTGTCCTCCATTTCTGATTGGCTGAGAGCATCATCCCGTTGAGATGTTGACTGGGTTTATGATCGTTTATTAGCCAGTCTTTTAACTTTGAGGTTTTATATGCTAATCACTTTATTCATTTTGGAAAACTGTATTTGTTGTTGCTTATAGCCAGATAAAAAAAAAACATCAGTGAGTTTGAGACAACAAGAGAGTCTACTTCAATAGCAGGAAGTTAACTCCGCGGGAGTTAACTTCCTGCTATTGAAGTAGACTCTCTTGTTGTCTCAAACGGTTAGTAAGCGCGTGGGTTATAGCTGGTTTGTCAGTTTTCATTACTGTGTGTAAGAAACAATGTTCACAAGCGGGAACCATGTAAGCCGTTTTTTTCTCACAGGAAAATACTGGAAAGTTCACCATCGTAATCCTTGTGTGCCGTAACAATGATCAGTTGTCCTTTTCCGCTTCTACTCCGGTAGGATCCCCTTTTAAATGTCTCAATCACACTCTCCACATCACTGAACAATGCTTCTATTGTCAGGTCATCATGCGTTCTTCTTTTGGACCACGTGACCTTTGACATCATTCTCAAGGTTGATGACGTCACGAGCCTTGACATCAGTTCTAACTCAAGGGTAAGAAAGTAGCCTCATGAAATTATCCACCAGGGGCCCGTTTCTCGAAAGCCCCGATAACTTTTCGGGTCCGTAAAGCCATAGCAAAATCTCGAACCTTACGATTACAAAGCTGTTTTATTCACATAGTCTCAATATGAACAGAGGTTCTCTTCATACAAGAAGTTTCAGGCGTATACACTTCTCCGTTTTTAGATACAGATGAGCTGAAAATGGCTTTACGGGCCCGAAAACGTTTCGGGGCTTTCGAGAAACGGACCCCTGCAGGGCCGGGTTGTTCAAAGCCCCATTATAAGCTAAACCAGGGTTAGCGAGAATTTTGATTTCAGTTTTGTAAGGTTTTGGTGACGTGTTCTGTTTACATTGTTTGCCCTTCAGTTATAAGCTGTAGTAATCTCAAACTACACCAGATGTTCGAGGTGAAAAACATTTTTAAACAAGAGAAAACAAGTCTTCAGATAACATTTAACCCTGGGTTAACGTTAACCGGCTTTCGAACAACCCGGCCCAGGTTAACAGAGACTTGTTTTTTTCTCTGAATGATGTGTTCAATGTCCGTTTTCTTTGATTTCAGGTCATCGCATTCAGCGAGTCACGCGTCACCACAGTTATGGCAGTAGGCGAGGAATTGTGGGTAGGGCTTGGTAATGGGCAGGTCCTGATATTCGACATCATCAGAAATGATGCGTATGAAGATGAAGCTTACGTAGTGGTTAATGAAAATAAAGGTGACATTTTCTACTTTTAATTGAACGCCATAGTTTAAGTATACCCTGTGGGACCTAGTTTCAAGTCGTAAAGGAATTGTTCATTTCCAATCTTTTGATTGGTTTGTATACATATGACCATAGTTAATACAGGAAAATGGTTTTGAAGCCCGACAAAGCCTTTTGTTGTATGCTTGTGTTCGCTCTTTTGGCCTTGAGCTTGCACAAAACACAATAGTTGTTTACTACTGAACAAGAAACTAAGTGTATGAGCGGAAAACAAAAGATTATACACGTTCGTCAACCTTCCAACAGAAATAATATTGACAACTTTGGGTGTTTCTTTGATGTTTGCTGGTTTTCATACCCATTCCCCTCTATTAACTATGATAAGACAAAACATATCTAGTTATAAACATAAGACAGGACTCTTATTCACCGACCTTTATCTGTTTCTGTTTTAGATAACGAAAAGTCACTAGAAAGTTTTGGAAAACAGCTACAAACTATATCAGAAACAGAGATTACGCCCGCACAGGATTCAGTGTCCTGTTCTGGGGATTCCACGTCACACTTCGAAATCAGTCGTTCGCCAAAGTCTAAGGAAATTTCTTCTCCAGAAACAGTTCAAGCCAGAGAAAGTGAACATGAAAATGCTCAGGGTGAATCGAATGAAAGTTTTGAAGTGTCGTCTGTTTCTGTAAGCAAGCAGGAGCCTGTGGTCGTGGAAGAAACGAGCACAGCGAAGGAACAAAAGTTTAGCGAGGAACAAAGAAAAGATGATAGTATTTTCCACAGTGATTACAGGTTTAGACTGCGACTAAGGGTACATTACCGCATCAACGAAGAAGCTATTCGCTGTCTGCTTCTACTTAGGTGAGTAGGGTGTGTTACTCAGTCAGTTGATCAAAAGAAGTATTTCTATTAAAAGAATCTTCCCCCCGCCCTCATTTGATAAGGTATTGTGTCATGGTGGAGTTCCAAGAGACGTTCATGACTCACTGAAGTTGAATATTTTCTCTTTTGGCCGGCTTGTTTTGACTTCATCTCCTTCGTCAAGTCAAGTTACGGAAGCCAAAACAAGAGTGTTCTCCGCCCTCCTCAATGGGTTCTCTCGATAGCGAGGCTCAATCTAGTTGCACATTGCTAAGAAATTTGTTAACTTGTTTTCATTTATTAATCGCAGAGAGGACGATCCACTGGTTCTTAGTTGCGCAGGCTCTTTTAATGAAGAAGGAGCGTTGTCGCTATGGCAACGACAACGAGAAGAGGTTAGTAGCTATGCAAGAAGTTCACCATGTAATTTAACCGTCTTTGTAGAGTTAAACAGCTGGTCTTTCGAATGTTATCCGTTTAACGCGACTGATTAGGTGTGCGTTCCTAAAAATCGCGGAACTGGCATGACGGAAGAATGCGCGCTAATGGAAACAGGCTCTTGAGATTGAGGAAAGACAGTTTTTCAGTAGAAAGATGAGTGTCTATTTCTCTTGTTTTGACGGCATTGTGTAATGCCCTGACAAGAGGAGGGACCGGTAGAGCTCTGAAAACGTCAGCTGCTTTGAAGTTATAATGATACAAACTGTTAGCGAGAAACCATAGGGTAATATTGAGACATTTAAAAGGGATCCTACCGGAGTAGAAGCGGAAAAGGACAACTGATCATTGTTACGGCACACAAGGATTACGATGGTGAACTTTCCAGTATTTTCCTGTGAAAAAAAAACGGCTTACATGGTTCCCGCTTGTGAACATTGTTTCCTACACACAGTAAAACTGACAAACCAGCTATAACCCACGCGCTTACTAACGGAGTTAACTAATTTTTATTGTAATTTTTATTATAGTTTTTTAATGGTTTTTAACTTAGTGCATTTTTTCGCTTTGATATGTCTCAAACTCACTGATGTTTTTTTTATATGGCTATAAGCAGCAACCAAATACAGTTTTCCAAAATGAATAAAGTGATTAGCATATAAAACCTCAAAGTTAAAAGACTGGCTAATAAACGATCATAAAGCCAGTCAACATCTCAACGGGATGATGCTCTTAGCCAATCAGAAATGGAGGACAGAAAAAAGCAGTTTGCTCATTTTTGACAAGTCCACCCGCAGAGCGGAGCCATTTTTATACTCATGATTGGCCGATCACACAACACCTCTCCAGCCAAAGAAAATTTAACGCAAACAAAAAAACTAATCATGTCAAGTTCGAAAAGGCCAGTTGATCGACTAAATGAAATATGAAACTTTAAGCCCAAAGACGATGAGTTCAGTTTACAGATCGCACCAACAACAGCAACAACGGAACATGACCTCTTACCCCCTCACAGTGCACCACACACCATGTTTACCGTGTGTTAACTTGGAGACCTGGTGACGACGAGATTGAGATACCACCAATGAACCGAGTTCAACAAGAAAACTGGAGGAATAAAACAGCAGAAAAATGTTACTCATATTTCATTCAGTGTCCGTCTGACGATCGTATATGAAAGCCCTATCCCTTAGTGAAAACTCAAGAATTGGTTCATGCTTAGCGTGCGTATATCGAGTTATGGATGCACGCGAAGTTTGGAGAGCACGAAAGAAGCGTTGGAGTTTTTTGCTCGAGGCGATAGCCAAGAGCAATTCTAGATTCTCGAGGCAAGCCGTTGTATATTTGACAGTATTTCAACCAACGTTTCCATCACATATGTGTACTGACTGAGTTGGCCACTGTATTTTCTGTATTTTCTAAGGCATGGCATTAAAACATTCTGCAACTGTCTCTCGCGGTATACCTTGGAATACTCGCTTTTCACTTGTATTTTCTTTCACACCCACATTAATGCTCGCTTGCATACCGAGTAAGTACAAGTGACTCGTGGGATATTTCATAGCATACAACTCGAAAGCGTTGCATAACCAGTCTTTATTCTTGTCATCTAGATTAACTGTCGGCTGGCAAGTTATGTTAAAAGAACTGACATTTTGACCAACTTCGGGGTGAAAGGTTTCACATAAAGTAAACTGGATGAGGATACATGTGAAATATCGACATTTTATTCGCTCATATCACAGCAGCATTTACCTTTTTATATAAAGTACTGTTTGAACTACTGATGTGCAGTTTTGCGGAGGCTTTCAAACTTTGAAGCGCAGAGTACTTCAACCCCTCCTCCCCGCCTTTCCGGCTAAGTCATGTTTCTACCGCAGACAAGAAATTCTGACAAAGCGAGGCGCCAGAATGTCATAAAACTACAACTGAGCTTCTATCGTTTTGAACCGCTTTGGGTCTTTCGATGTTACAGATGTTATTACCCCTTATGGCGCTGTTATTTTAATCTGTTTTTTGTTGTAATTGTTTGTGGAGGCGGTCGGAAACCAGCGCGGAACACTTTGTAACCTTCGGATGTTATAGAGTCCCTGTTATCCCACTCTGTTCAAGTGATGGAGAGCGCGGTTGGTAAATTGGGTGTTGTAAACAGTCAAGAAAGTGAATTTTGTAGTTCTTAAAGGTTTTTTTTTTCACTCAAAAAATAACTGTAAAGTTCATTCCAGGTCATATATAAACTGCAACTGGATGGAAATTGCGTAATTCTGTTTTAGTTTAGGGTTTCAAGGGTTAGAGGAGAGCCAAGAACATAGCAAGACTTATTCAAAACTAGCACAAGGGGCCTAGAGGTGCGATACATGTGAAATATTTATGCATGTGAAATGCTCTTTGAAAAGTAAAAATCACCAACTTCTTTTTCAAAAAAATAAGCTACCACTGAACGAAATAATAAAGACTGCACGGATTCTTTGAAAAGTGGCTATACCTTTGTTTGGATATTAAAAAAAAAACCAAAAAACAAAAGGGTGTCGTGCATTTCCTGAAGTAACTATTCTGGAGGTCAACCTAGGAAGAATATTTGCCACTTAAACTTTAAAGATGAATCACAAGATTGGCGCTATATCTAAGAAGTCATAACAAAAACACATCAAAACTTTGCCCCAAATTCTAAAGCTGATTTCGTTAAGAACAGCAGGAAAGTAACTGACGAGTTAGTGACTATCAGGGTGAAATGCGCGCGTGTATAGAGCGCACAACAGAGCGGTTTGTTTTAGAAACTGTCAAAACACTTTGACAATAAAAAATACACACTCTACTTATTTCGATATATATCCGGTAAAAGATTTCATTAATTAAACCTGTTATTGCAAGGTTTGCATACAATTATCTGGAAGATCAACTGAATATCACGCAATTCATTAGTTGACGAGCACGTTGGTCTTCATGTTTTTTTTTCTTAAACGGGGGTTATCGTTCAGGTTTCGTGGATTTCCAAGATTATTGACACAGTTAAAGTAAAACCAAGACACAGGAGCCCTTTAGTGCATGGAATAACCAAAACCTACTTATGAGCCTTAAGCTTTTTGTTTTCTAAATACGAGTAATTTGACGAGCTTTATACTCACTAATTACATTATCTTTACAATAGAGCCACTACAACAGTTTGCCATGTTTAAACTTTACTAATCGAACTAATGCGTTCAATTACTTAAAATTTCTGTTAAACACAAAACTCAAAATACCAAAACAACATGGAACTTGCAGTAGCGACATTATGTTGATCTTTAGCAAAGCCAGATAACATACAAACAAATTAAAAAAAAGAAAAAAATACGTAGATATTTTTTTCAAAATAACTGATCACTACTACAATTGCATACGGCATTACCAATACTGAATCCACCGCGCTTTGTAAAGCTTATCTTCAAAAATAAAACACTTAAGAAGTGGGCATCTTAGTTAAACCAAAACAGACGAAAACAATTGATCAAAGTGCTGACCTCATTTGAAAATAGTCGTTAATAATTTAAGAAAATCCTGTATCGCAAATAACCTGGTACAAGCGCACTTGAAACAAAACTTCCAGGGTACAGATACAGCAGCAACACTTTCAAATGTGTTCTAACTGTTAAGTGGTATTTCCTACAAAGGTAAGTGGACTCGGAAAAATTTCTAGTTCTGTCAAACAGAAAAGTTTCGCTTGATTGAAGACTGCTCAGGGATTAAGCTTAGGTTTTTAATCTAGCTTGTTATTCTTAAAAAATCATTGTGTCCTTGTCCTAGACGTGCGTTGTTTATGAAATTTGCGCTTGTCAGTTTAGTTCTTAGCAAGACTTGCACAAATTACTATTCCTAATTCCTTGCACAAATTACTATTCTTAACTGTGTACGAAAGCCTAAAAAAGAAAACTCGTCTGTTTCGTCGAGTCTAAAAAGCGATTTTGTTTTAAAAAAGTGAAATACATGTTCAGCTTTTCACTGCCTGCTACATCTTGACCCAAAAATATATAGCTTGTTTAGTAAAAAAGAATCAAAATTCTCATGTAAAATAATACAAGAAAATGTACAAAACGAGTCTGAAGACTGAAGTAACCAACGTTTTTCTAGTCAGCCTCAAGTTATTATGTTTCCATGGATGGAAACGTATCATGATGAGAAAATAAAATAAATTCGTGAACTAACACGGACCTCGGGCGAGGAGACGAAAAGTAAAATTTAGAGGAGTTTACTACGTCAGTAGTGACTTAGCGACTAATGGAGTTTGAGTACGATACTCCTACACAAATCTCGCGAAGCCACAAGATAGTATTTTATTACATAACACTGTCATTCATTGCCGGATTTCATACCGTGAGGGTCTGGGTACAATCGGTGTATTATGGGATTAACAACACAAGACCCATATATTCAGGAAGAGCACACCGAGCTTTACAAAATCCTTAAGTTTCGTGTAAATTGCGCCAATATTGAACAAGCTACAGCCATTCAAAAAGGTAAAAATTTAGTAACAAATGTATGGATTGCCGGAGACTTGTCCGGAAATCCATACATTTTCCGGACAAGTGTCCGGCAATCCATACATTTGTTACTAATTTTTTACGTTTTTGAATGGCTGTATCTTGTTCAATATTGGCCCAATTAACACGAAACTTAAAGATTTTGTAAAGCTCGATGTGCTCTTTCTGAATATATGGGTCTTGTGTTGTTAATCCCATAATACACCGATTGTACCCAGCCCCCGACGTATGAAATCCGGCAATGCTCAGTTGACAATAAGGTATGGAGAAAATATTGATCAGCGGTCTAAGCCAAGTGGGAACAACTTGGCTTGGAGGTAGGGTTATATTATTACACGACCCACGTGAATGAAGTGGGTGGGCGAGTGGGTGGGTGGGACGTCCCCCCCCCAAAAGGAGTGTTTTTTTCCCATTCGGTATTTTATTAACACGCTACCTCATATCACACTTGCTACTCCACGCGCAGTTACCAATGGAGTGTTACTTTCTGGTATTTTACCCTCGCATCTCTTTACGAGTGTCATGAGTAATTCTCCAGTCTGAGAAATATTTGGCAGTTGTACCTTCTATATAATCCCGTTTTTTGGGGGTTGGGGGTAGGGAGGGATGGGACAGCACGGAAAAAGAATCTTGTTTACAGGCTGAAATCATAAATGCTATTCAAACTTCGCCCGCCCGCTTTTATGTTAAAGATGGTCCGCATAACTCATTCTGTCACCCCTCAATCGAATTAACTATTGTATAAAGAAACAGATTGGTTAGAACATATTAAGAGGCAGTGACGTCTTTGTCGTCAGCTGTATATGCTCACAAGATAAATTCCTCCATAAATTCTTTATGTAAGAATATAGAGAATATTATTTGAAAATTATAAGCACTGTTTGTATCGCATCAAATAATAGGATGACAAAATATTGAAAACTCAACATAGCAGTTTTTGAGAGGTTTAAGAATCAATAAAATGACAAGCAGTGATTTTCGTCATCACGTTGTAACACGAAATTAAATGGAAAACAACGAAACACAAAAAAAAACACAAAACTGAAAAAAAATAAAACAAAACATTATCTATAAATAACAACAACAACAACAACAACAAATCCTGTAGAAATTTAACTCCATGGATACATGCTCATGAACACAGGATTACCTTCCATCGAGTATGACCACATTATTGCCACAGCCACACCACACATTTTCATTCACGAGAGTTATACACGTGACTGGCGCACCACCCACCCTGACGTGAGAACCTGCTGACGGCGCCTCTTGTCTACTAGCATTCTGGGAAGAATATTGAATAGTAAGGATTTAGACTGAGCGTGTCTCCTAACTAATGAATTAACTGTGAAATAGTTTGCTCGTTCGCTTCATTTTAGCAACTAAAACGATATGCAAGGGTAGATAAAATCCGAATTGGGACAGGTCATGTAAAGTTGCCGGCGTTTAGACCGGTTTCTGACGCATGAAGCGACTAGGATGGTTTCTACTGCTCCTTTAGATGTAGATGATATTAAAATCTACAAGATGGAGAGAGCCACTGCTGGACTGAGTATGGTGTCTTGCCCCAGAAGATAACGAAGGGTTCAAATCAGGAGCACTTGATCCGGAGTCCAGAGCGGTAACCACTGGAACCCCACACCCCTCCCCCAGTGAAACGATGTGCAAGACTTTATTTTACCTGTAAGACGCAAACTGATCCATCAGCTAATGCTGCAAACACTTTTCCATCTGGTAAATGAGCGATGTCAATCACCGAGTCATTGAGTTGAATGCACCACACTTCTGAACTATTAAAATCACAATAAACACATTTCAATACAAGACAAACAAGCAAACAGGAAAATGTAGGAGCTTTTTCGAATTTTGAAAACTGATTTCGCCTGTGATCTTACATGATCTCGCTAATACATCACAGCCTTCACAGGTTTGCAATCTTCATTAACCAATCAAAAGCTCTCACGAGTATTCCATAAGCCAGTATGTAAGTCAATTACAAGTAGCACTTTTGACGGTTTCTCTTGTCTCGTAAATAGACAAATGATGTAGTAGACTGGTTTAAATTTTAAACCAAGAAATTATCCGCTCAGTCTAATGACATTGTATATATGTATGTATGTAATGTTACTAACGGCATCTGGAAGACTTTGGTCTTTGGTCCGTGATTCTGACGGTTTTGATAAATTGATTGTAAATGAGTTTTTGAGAAAAGGTTAATTAATGACAACGGTTGGGCATGACAAAAGTTAACTTGAGTTAACAGCTGAAAATGTTCTCGTCATTTAAACCTTTAAGCCATTCGCACCTGTTCTCTAAAGGAACGCATGCATATACCACGATACGGTCCCCACTAAAATGGTGCCATCTTCCAGCATGTCCGTACATAGAACACGTGACTTGAGCTGCCAATAGGAAAGAGTAAAACTGATGAGAAGCTCACCGCTTTACTTTACTTTAATATTTTTACATCGCAAAAATCATATGAATAAATAAATGAATAGCTAATACAAGCTGCTGGGAAAACCTAAGAACAGGAATAAACTTCCCTAATAGCATAGGCTACCAGAAACAGTATAAATAAATGAATAAATAAATAAATAATTGCGCTAATTAAAAAAATGTCAATTATAGATATGAAACTATGTACAACTTAAGGTCATTCCACTGAAATAGAACCTAAACTGAGATTTTTCTCAAACTTTGCCAATTGATTGTTTATATTATAGGAACTTAAATTTGGAAATAAAAATGAGGGGTCCCCATGTTCGTTTAGGAGCAACAGCACCTCGTTTATACCATATAAATCCTTATAAAAGCACAACGATTGCTTGCTAAATTCACGTTTCCGGCGATTGTTTTTTTCTCAAAACTGAGAATTGGCCCATATTTATTTTACATAGAGAAATTTACTACTCAATTCAAAACGACAGAAAAAAATGATAGGTTACCGTAGTCGTTTTCGAGAAAATGACGATTTACCTCTTCGGCGAGGTCCAGTCGTAAAGAAAAAAGCCGCCATTTTCTAATGCGCGCGCGCTAATCACGCGTAAAACTATGCGCAGTAGGGATGCGCAATGCAATACTGGGGAATGACCTTAAGACGATAATACATGATAAATTACGCTGATGTCACTATTTAACAATTAGATTATGAGCTCGAGATTTCTATGAGGTGATAGTTGATGAGGCCGAAGGCCGAATCAACTATCACCTCATAGAAATCGAGAGCGAATAATCTAATTGTTTTAGTAGAATTCTTACTAAAGTTTAATTCAAATAACGGTTTCCAATTATTTCTGGACGTATTATTCAGTAAACTTTGGACCTTAAAAAGATCGCCCGGATTGAGTCGGCAATTAAAATTGAAGTCGTGTACGCGCGCGCAACATTTTTCAATAATTTTAACTTTTTTTAAGTCAAGAAACCGTAAATGTTCTTCGTTTAGTCTTCCCAGGATTTTAATTATCCATTTTCATCAAAATTTTCCTCCAAAACTTTGGCAAAACGAAAAAACGTCGCCATTTCGTAGACTAGTTCCAGCTTCTGCACACTAATGGCTGATAGTGTGCAATGGCTCAGCCAATCAGATTACAGCATTTGCATTAGTGTACTAGTAGAATTCTACTAA
>JAHPZR010040632.1:0-15000 GCA_019787425.1 Platygyra sinensis | reverse complement strand
AATTGTTTTCTTTTCGTCACGTACAAACAAATCTACTGAGAGTTTAAAAAAGGAATTTTGAGTATCACGTTGTATCAATACAGAATGTCCACGTTTTTAAGGAAGGGGTAATGAGGATAAGTATTTCACAATTTCTTTTAACGCCATGACCAGTCCCGACTGACCAGTTGAGATCAAACATTCGCAGGAATGTGAATGTACACGTGTTGGTATATTCGATTACTTTCAAACTTACCGGACTTTGTATGGGAGCTTTCCACCGTTCTGCATGTTGAACTTTGAATTTTGACCGAGGATATCACTAATACTCAAACAAGTTACAAATTTCTACCGATGTGGAGAAGAAAAGAGGACGAATCGGGGTTTGAAGCATGGCTTTAAATACCCGTGACGGCCATATTTGGAAAATCTTGAATGTGATTGGCTAAAATGCAGGATGAATGGTGGGTGTTTGAAGTAGAGATTACAAAACCGGTAAGAAGCATAAAATTTACGTCGAAAGAAATACCGGCTTGTATCAATTCAATAACAAGATTTTCAGTGTCACCTTGGATTGCACTTTTGCTAAATGGCTTTCAGGATATTTTAAAAGAGCTATTTATGGTAAAGAAACTACGAAAACAACCCTTCAACTATAACGGTGTAATAGCAAGTCGCAAAACTCCGGGATTGCTTGGGAAAATAACTCGACTTCAGACAAGAACTCATCGATGGAAAATAACTGATCACGTGAATGAGCACATACTTGTCAGCTGATGTAGCGTTGACAAGATTATTTACTGAAGTCTGTAAAGTGGACGACTGAAACGTTCTGAATTTTCTCCTTTAGAACGTTATACAATTGCAAGTAGCTGCCACGTCTACTGGATAGGTTCTGCAAGTTTTTCTGAAACTTTTCAATAGGTTAATACGAAGGAGTTGCGTGATATATGATAATATGTAACGGTGTAGTTGCGTTACACTGCCTGGCAAGGTGTTGGGCCCAGTTCAGAGACTAAATTACAATTTGTTCGACTGCACGGCAGAAAAACAACTTTGATTCAGATGTTGTACCAGAGTCGAACCAAATTCAGGATTGACTGATCCCTGGTAGCAATTCTCCTCTTCACTCCCCGTGGGAACGCCATCTCGCCAATCTAGTTTGGCGCGACAGAAGCAGGACGTTTGAATCACTGCCGTGCCGTACCGTGCCGTGCCTAGACTAGCACTAGCTATCCGCGGGCCAGTCAATGGCCGTTTTTATGCTAGGGACGTTAATGTCGTCTCAGACGTTAAAGCTGTCTCGAGACAGCTTTAACGTCTAGTATAAAAACGAAAAATAAAGAAGACGCCGTTAGCGTCTGTCAACTTTAACGTCCTCTTTTAAGAGCGTCTAAACGACGCTCTTATCAGTCGCCTTTAACTTTTAGACGTTAAACCTGTCTAGTATGAAAACGTGACGCCCTTAACTGCCTGCCACGTTACCATCTAGTAGAACTGTTCGTATGTTGACGCGCTAAAAGTTGCTTGTTTCCAGTGTCGTCCGAGCGTAGAATCCAGTCTTTTTTATAAAAAAAGTAATTTTTCTTTGTTAGGCCGTGTAATTAAATGCGTCTCGTTTTTATACCAGACGCCTTTAACGTCTTAAACGTTAATGATGTCTAGACAGCTTAAACGTCTCTAGCATAAAAAACGGCCAATAATATGTTAAAATGTAAATTTTAATCAGAAATAAAGATTGTCGTTGTCGTTGTTGCAATTTGGGCCTGTTATATGAGCTGGGTCAACGGGCTGGCTCGGTTTCCGAGATCTCGCCTCTTTGTAAAAATTGTGTTCATATGAGAGGCCGGGCTGGCCCAGTTACCGAGATCTCGGTAACCGGGATGAATATTATTTCTCCATATGAACAGTCCAGCCGCGGTGACCGGGACGAAATTTCTTATACAAATAGCTTCGCTTTCGCAACGTAGCGGGTAGTAAAGTTACAATGGTCCACAAACCCATGACAGTCGCGAACGATACGAGTTGACGTTCCACCTTTACGTCCGTCCGGGTTGACCGGGCTGAAATTTGGCCCATATGAACCGGCACACCACAGAATTCGTCCCGGTAAGCGAGCCAGCCCGATTACCGGGCCACAAAGTTTAGTTTTGTCCCCTCTACTATGTTCTAAGTGGTTCTTGATATTACACTGTGAACTTCAACAGACGCCATCTGTTGGTACTAGCATTAACCCAACTGGATATCATCTTACAGGCATCCATCCCAGGTAGAGGTTGGGGTCTCCTCTTTATAACCTTCCATCTGCATTTTCACGAGGCAGGGTATGGTTTTGAAACATTTACCGTGAGCAGGTCAACCGTACCTGTATAGTCTGAAGAGGGTATTTTTAGATGTAATGGAATAAAGTTACATTGAACCCTGTTTTCAAAATTAGCCCCTGATTATTTTTTAACTTCCCTTGGCGAATTTGTTGTTCAAGAAATTTACCCTCATATTTTTGAACTCTATATTTTTTAAACCAGTAATTTCCATTCCATCAGATTATTGAAGACATCTGGGTTTTACCAGCAACCCATTACTAGAAGCCTACAACTCCCATAAGGCATTGAAACGGCATTTTAACAGACCAGTCTGGGGCCGACCAGTCTACTTTTAGATATTTTCCCGCGAATTAGGCTAGTTCCAGTCTACATGAGCACGCTTCGGTAAGGATAAAACAATGCGGCCTCACGTGATCATGACATGTCAACATTAGTCCATGCTTATGATTACAACTGTTACTGAGGTTCCTGTGGGGATCTGAATTCGAGATAAATTCAAACTAAAAATAGACCGGTCTGTAAACATGGGATATGGGGTAGTTACAGGCTCCAAGTGATGGGCTCCTGGTTTTACTCTATCTGATGCAGTGAATGTACTTTTAAATATCAGAACAAAATTGTGGTGATCTGTAAATTCTGTTGAAGGTTACTGCAGATGAAGACAACTTTCTTTTCACCCTGGGAGCCAAAACAGTTTAATCTTCTGAAGAATACTATATAGGTCTTAAAAGTTAAACCACTCATGTGACCTCTATGTCTTGCAAGGCAAGAAAACCCTCGTTTACCGTTAATTTTCCCAAACGGTGAGTACCAGATAAATCCTGGATTAACCGTCCGTTTTCTAATATCGGAAAACGTTCTGTTAATTCGGCGTTTTCCTTGAGTGAACGCCAAGAAAACATGAGGCTAATTCATTGTTTTCATGCTCTTGAAAAACGCCGGTGAACACATTGTTTTCCATTGTGTTTTCTTTCGTTTTCCCGAGCGGATTAATTAGCATACGCTAAGACAGCCATTGAAATGGATAATATCTTTATTAAATTACATTGTTATCACGGAATTTGCAAGTACATTCCCTGTCTGAACAGGAGTGCCCCTTTTCAGATACAGGTTGAGGAAACACCTCAGTGATTTCTGACACTCAAACAAACAAACACCAACATTTTAAAAAGTTCATTTTTTCGTACAAAACATCACGTATAGCAGTGCTTCCTTTTAGAGGAAAGTCTCAGTGACTGGAGCACTTTCTTCCCAATTCTCTGTCTCTGGGATGGCGTCATCGAGGAACACTGTTTCCGTGGCTGCAGCGCTTTCTTCCCAATTCTCTGTCTCGAGGATGAAGTCATCGAGGAGCATTCTCTTGATTGGAGCACTTTCTTCCCAATTCTCTGTCTCTGGAATGGCGTCATCGAGGAACATTTCCGTGTTTAGAACGCCCTCTTCCCAGTTCTCTGTCTCTGGGATGACCTCATCACAGCTTAATTCTCGAGAAGCCTCCCATATTGCAAACTCATCGTCATCAAAATCCAGGATGGGAAACAGGGGCGGCTGGGGCACCGCCTTGTTCATGTCGTTCTGTGAGCGCACTCGACGCAGATTTTCTCGCCATCTTTTGGCTTGTTCTTTTGGATCACCGCTCTGCAGATCATTCCAAAAGAAGTTTGCCTTCTTTTCCATGACTCGCAGTTTTTCCTCCAGCGCTATTTTACGAATGCCACATTCACTGTAAAGAGAAACGACGTGTTTTTAATTTAAGAGAGTTTATCTTTGTACCTTGGAGTGAACAATAGTGAAATGATGTGAAGTATATATATGAAATAATCCATATTTGTACTGCGGTTGTAGATGAAAGTGAAGAGTGATCATTGCAGTAAATTTTCCAATTAAAAGAATCGGAAAGAAGAAGCCTGAAAAAATTAGGGATTCAACGGGATTCGAACCCGTGATCTCCGCGATATCGGTGCGATGCTCTACCAACTGAGCTATGAAGCCACACATCGGGAGCGAGGTCAATATATTGAGTTTATGTCTTCCCGTGCAGTGAAATGATGTGAAGTATATAATATGAAATAATTCATATTTGTACTGCGGTTGTAGATGAAAGTGAAGAGTGATCATCGCAGTAAATTTGAAGCCCTGATGTTTTTCAGGCTTCTTCTTTCCAATTGCTTAAACTGGAAAATTTACTGCGAAAATCACTCTTTACTTTCAATAGGGAATTGGCTAGAAAGTTACTTAGAGCTAGGCAGTGGTGCATTAGTTTGTTTGCGTGTGAAAGATAACTTACTGTGCATCTTACTATGATAAGATTACGAAATTAACTTAGGAAATTGAATTTTAAGACATAGGTTTCGCCTCAGATACAAGATGACTTGCAATCTCGCTCTCTGTCTACTTACAAACGCCAAAAATATCCTTCTGGTAAATCTGTTCTCTAAGAGTTTCAATAATACTCTTTTTATAGATTTGCTTTACTTAAAATTCTTGCAGTTTTCCAGTCTCTTATTAGCTTTTAAGTAGTAAAGAAGGCGGTATGGGACCTAACCAATCAGATTGCGCTATTTTGTTCACGTGACCTTCTTCATACTCACATGATCTCAGACATCAGCATTTGACGCTTTTCTAAAGCTTCCCCCAGTCTACTCTCAG
This sequence comes from Platygyra sinensis, assembly GCA_019787425.1. Taxonomy (NCBI): domain Eukaryota; kingdom Metazoa; phylum Cnidaria; class Anthozoa; order Scleractinia; family Merulinidae; genus Platygyra; species Platygyra sinensis. The sequence continues at coordinate 10,048 of JAHPZR010040632.1, read as the reverse complement.
TGAGTTCTACTTGAGCCATCAGATGACTTCTGGTGTTTCTCGTCATCTCTTCTTTTTCTTCTGCAGCTCTTTGTCGCTGCTTGCATAACTCTATAGTGCTCCTGTGTGCAAACATAGAAACAGTCAGCATGTCAATTTACAACGTTATATAGCCTACCCATTTCTATAAAAGTTGCGCAAAACTTGCGAATGAAGCGTACATTCTGAAGCGTTGGGGTTTTTTCGTTGCAATCAAGAAAAGATGGGGAGAAAGCGCAATGATTTTTCTTGACAATTGGATGTGAAAATGCGCGCGTCTAGGGAACAAAATTAAATCGCAATTCTTACCTTGTAGTTTGAATATCTTCTTCAATTATTCTGATTGTTTCATGCAAATTGCAGAGTTCCTTTTCCATTTTTCTCCTAGAGGAAAAACGTACGATATCTGTTATCATTATGGACAACAGCAACAAAGAACTGACGAAAAAGAATCAAACAGTTATCTATAAGGATTCTCACCTGGACGTGACTTTTCTTTGACTGGAACCAAGACAGTTTAAACGTCTTACGAATCTTAGAACACCCATTCTCACAAATTTGAGAATAAAATATCAGGAGAAAATTCAATCCGCAACAGTGGTTTTCAACTGAATGTGTCTACGTACCAGTGACCATTGTGATGTTTTACACACGACACGCGCGCGCTCGTGCTCGTGCAAGTCAAGGTGATTGCTAGTCCCAGATATTTATCTTTGACAGTCATCTTCTGTTCAAATGTTCCTTGAACGTGTATGTCGCAATTATACTCGGTTTGGAAAAATCGCTCTTTCTCCAACATTTCGTCTGGAAACCCATTTCGATTTGGAGTAGGACAAGAGTTGATGGGAGTTCTATGAAATATCACCAAATACTTTTATGGATGAATCTCCCTCCCAGCAGTGGCATATTCCCCACTCACTGTTAACTCACTTTGTTAAAGGGTGACCCCCTCCTCCTCCCCCCTCCCCGCGCCGCGTCCAGGAATTGGTTGGGTACGCTTACAGAGGATTTTTAAATTTTAAGAGTGTCTCAATCTCAAAAACTGTCAACCGTCAGATGGCCAAAAAATTAATCGTCAACTCTCAACCATCAACCATCAAATGAGCAAGACAATATTTTATGAGAAGATTTTCGTGTTTAAATAAAGATTTGATTGATGGATGGATGGATGGATGGATTGATTGAAGACCCTTGCTTCTTGCTTTGGTTTCCACCCCAAAGTACCAAGGCATTTTTGCCTGGCTTTGTCATTTGTGTCAGCTGTCCGTTTTGGCTGCGAGTAGATCTACGAGCACGTCTGCAGGTCATGGGCAGAACCGGCAGGTATGTAGCCTCCTGCAGGCTTTCTTATACACGGCGAGTTGTCTCTCTTTTGCTGGAGAACCCGCGGGGACGAACGGCCCCGAAGCCCGCCCTACTCCTAGTCGCCCTACTCCTATTTGACTGACGAAGGGGTTATTCCCGAAACGTCTCGTTTCCTTTTATATTAGGAACATAAGCACGTTTTGGACAAAACTTTTAATTTCACAGTAATTCTAAGTGCTACACAGCATCTATTCAATTATCCTAGTCGCCTCTGTTCGTTTGCGTGACTTGCGTCCTTATGACTCGTCACGCACTCGGCTGAGAGACAGCTTCAAGTTGACGAACCCAAAGCTTAAAGGGGCTCAGTCACGTTTGAAAAGCTTAGCTAAACTTTTCAAATTCGTTGTTTGCAATCCGTGTAAAACTTCTCCATCCTTAACCATCGTTGTTCCTTTAGGGTTTATTATTATCTCTTTGATGTTTTTCTATTTTTATAAAGTGTTATTTTTAGGTTTCCTTCAATTTAACGGTTATTTTTTCGATGTTCAAAATAACTCAAAATAACTCACGATGCCGTGACTGAGCCCCTTTAAGAGACTAACAGGGATCCTTCCAAACATAAAGGAATAAAAACGAAAGGAGAGTCTAATAGTGAATAGTTTATTATTTTTTTATCCTTAAAACTCTAAATAGCTGGTTATGAAAATAGGCAAATATAAAATGTAAAAATGATTTCTTTTTTTTGTCACGTTCTTATCTGTTAATCTTTAAAGAACAAGCGCCAGTCAGGCTTCACGTCTTCTTATATCAGCAATAACCTCAGTTCATTAAAAATTTGATTTATTTCTGTTACAATACATGAATTCTTGATAGAGGGATCTTAACCGTGGACACAGCAGATGCTGTTTACACCTCATAGCTTACCCTCAGTTACTACAACAATATCTTCTTTTATTAAAAACTGGATCATTGGATAATGCAATTCGAGAGTTTTCATTGACTTAGCCATCATGGTATATAAGCCATTACATGTATACGATGATCTACAAAAATGGCGAGCGTATGCCAGTTTCTTCGGGCCTTTTTATTTTTATTGTAGTCTAGTTTTCTGTATTTTGGGGGCGTTTATAATAAAACAATTATTCCACTCGCGCTTGTTGGATATGAGATGATTATAGCCAACTCGGCGCTACGCGCCTCGTTGGCTATCTATCATCTCATATCCAACGCGCGCTCATGGAATAATTGTTAAATATATGTAATAGGTACGATGTCATGTTTAGTTTCCCAGATGCCAGAACAGTTTAGATTTTCTCCCTTTTTGCGTTGCATAATGCCAAATCAAAAGAACACCTTGCTAATCATGATGTAGAAAAATGTCAAAAAGGCAGTGACGAAATCACTGATCTGGAACAGACTTTGAACGTTAAAGAGAACTTGAAAACGTTGGGCTAAGTTTTCCAAGACACGCCAGCCATAAAGTAAATCCTTTAAAGCCAACCTTCAGAAGATCAGCCTGTCGTGGAAAACGCTCGAACACGCTTGTGAACGGTTCGGGCACATTCATCGTTTCAGTCGTGACATCATGGAGGTCTCAGTCTTCCTCGTCGACTGTCCTGTTCACATGCCCATTGACGCAGGGACTACTAACAGGGGTAATGTTATAAGACCTTGATCGTCCAACAATACAGCCCAACTCGCATGATGACACGCCAAAAGAGCTGCTGTCACTGTAATTCTCTCCCGCCTCAGGCTCCGCTCTGCGGCGCTTGAAACAGTCATTGAGCGGTGGATAAATGATGCATATTGAAGGAATAAGGGCAAACACCATGTAGATTACGTAAGCCCACGGTGGATAAGGTGGGTACTTCACTTTTGCCTGAAAACAGAAACAAACATCTCATATTGCGATGATCATTCTTCACTTTCATCTACAACCGCAGTTGAAATATGAATTATATATGAACTCAATAAATTGACCTCGCTCCCAATGTGTGGCTTCATAGCTCAGTTAACCTCTTCCAGGCGTTCAGTTAGTCAGGGCGCAGCGCAGAAAAGGGCGGGCGAAAAAATAAAAAAAAGCGTGGTGACAGGAAGCGAGGGAACGCCTGTGGGCAAACTTTAAAAGAGGTCATTCTGCCCACTTATAAACCGCCTACAGAGACCCGTAACATGACCGCCGGCTTGTGGTTTTCAGTTGCCAACCTTTCACTGAAACATGCTGACGGAAAATTTCAAACTTTGTCCATCGAACATGACCTTTTGTTAAGTTTGCCCACAGCCGTTCCCTCGCTTCCTCTCGCCGCGCTTTTTTTTTTATTTTTTCGCGTGCTGTTTTCTGCGCTGCACCATGATTAACTGAACGCCTGGAAGAGGCGCATAGCTCAGTTGGTAGATCATCACACCGGTACCGCGGAGGTCACGGGTTCGAATCCCGTTGAAGCCTTGATTTTTTCAGGCTTCTTCTTCCAATTGCTTAAATTGGAAAATTTCCCCGGGGGGGTGTACTCCCTATAATGGCCTATACGGGGAGGCTCCGCCCGAAAGGGGTACCTTTTTCAGGCTTCAGGTATATAAAAAGGTAGGGATTTCACAAGTTGAGGTATATAAAAGGGTAGGGAAAGCGGTCATTTAGGTATTTAAAAGGGCCTTTAATTATAATACTGATTTCGAATAGACGCCCCTTATGGCTGTATCAGCTTATTTATTAAGTCTCTCTTAGTTCCTTGCCCCCAGGTGAAAATGAGAGCAAGACTTCTAAAAGAAGGTATGTGAAAGGGGTACCTTTTTTCAATAAAACGTATATAAAAGGGGTACCTTTTCTGCCAAAATGGCATATAAAAGTGTAAGGGGTTGGACCACGGGGCGGAGCCTCCCCGTATTAAATTTTCTTAAGTACCCCCCCCCCCCCCCCCGGGAAAGTGTCTTCTTCACTTTCAGTTGGAAGTTGCTGTTAGGTGATTAGCACATTTCAATGCACAATCGTTAAGGACACTTGGTGATAAATCATCTTATATATGGCATACTTGGATGTAATAAGCGGCTGTAGTATAACGTTTTGTTATAGTTCCCGGTGCTCGGCCGATACCACCAAAATAAACCTAATAGTTTTGCTCACATTGTTTACTGTGTAGTGGAGCTGATATAAACAGTGATCACAGAGCCATACTGATCCACATCGCTTTACTGCACTGATTTACCTCATCCCTGTCCCAGGCTGTGTAGGCGAACTCTCCTCGAGCTATTTGCCTGATTATTTGCACTATTCCTCCAATTATAACACTGAGTATGATTAACGGTGAAACAAACTTCCAGCAAAGCTTCCACCTGCTGTTCAATTGCTTTCCTGTCATGGCACAAAGATCTTTCGAAAACCTGCAAGAAGAGGTTAGAATTTTTTCTATTTAGATCCGGCGTTTATGGAAACGCCCAGTAGTCTTAACAAACTCTAACTTCCGTTTTAAAATGTTCATTAATGGAGAAGCTGTGTTTGTGTAAATACGGTATTGACGTAAAACATGCAGATATCCCCACCCGGTACCCGTACCCCATTTTTTTTAATTATAGACACGCAATGCGTATTAGCGTGGAGCACACGCTTCGAGAAGTACATGAATGTCATGGTCGTCAAAACACTTCTTTCCTTGTTGGGTGTATAACTGGACAAACTGTGCAACAAATTCTGAGTACAGAGGCCTGTTAATAATAAAGAGCAAGCATTTCTTCGCTCACTGATTGTATGTCCCAGCGGGACCCATCTCTTCTTCTTCATCATCCTAACACTTCTTAGTTCCTTCCAAAACAGAAGTCGACGCCATCTCTTGAAGCCACCCGGACTATGAATATTACAGTATGTATTAGGAAAAATTATAGTATTGGTACCAGTGCCGAACTTAAATACGTCTTCTTCTATTAATTCCATTCATTCTCATACCATTCTATTATATTCCTATTTTACAATCAAGCTCAGAATTCTGTACATTAACACCTGAACCAGTCTCCTGGTTTTTAAGCCGTTCAAATTCACTTACTTGTCCATTCCATAAACAAAAGCCACGGCCTATACACTCCGCCAATCCAGTGACGAGAAGAGGGATAGAACTAGCGCTGCTGATGATCTCCAATAGGTAAAAACCGGTTGATTGCACGAATAACAGGTTTACTTATACACATTACTAGACAGAATATGCCTACAAGAACGGAAAAAGGGGAAAATGTGAAATTAATTAGTGAAAAGCTAATTTGCCTCTGGGGTTTAAATCGGCTGACGGGATGCGCCCCAAACTCGTCCCAGGGTCTCTTATCTTACCGCCCCTAGAGCGAGCGAGGTTAGATATTAAAGATTGAGAACCTTTCTTGTGCACGTGGCGTTACTGAACCTACAATAAACTTGACACTTCTGAAATTTGGGTATTCTGTAGTTTCTTATCATAATTGATGTTTTTTAGTAAAATCAATGGCAGAGCTCAACTGTGACAGATCCTCTTTTATTGTATGAGAAGTTAGGAGAACTCTTTCGGTACCGTATATATAGAATATGTTATCTTAATTGAGAACGAAAACTTCCCATTTATCACTTCAAGGTGATAAATAGCTACTTAAACACTTGCCAGCTGACGCAGAGAAAACAAATGGCGGGTATCATGTTCCTGCTGATTCCTAATGTCCACCCCTTCTCTTCCCGTAGGATACAAGCTGAAGTAAAATAAAATTACATCGTGCAATGCAATTTGACTTACCACAAATCACTTCATTCTCCAAGTTCTTGAAAAAAGTTTCATTTCTTTGCAAGTTGTAACAACTATCTCTATCATTCCCAGCATGCTCGAGGAGCTGAGCAGAAAGAGAAGCAGGTAGAAGAGGACAAGACCACAGGGTGTGATAAAGGTTAGTCATCTCAGTAAATGCTTCGCGTAATCCCGCAACCCGAGGGATACTCCTGGAGGAAGCTGAAACGGAAGCAAGACAACCGTATTAGTCTTTGCATTGCTCTTACTTTGCACTGCTCTTATCGTTGAATCCTCGGGTCAAAACTTTCAAGGAGAATTGGAATCGGAATAACTTAATGCCAGGAATACAACATTAGCAGACCTAAAAAGCATTAAAATTCAGGCCAAATACCATCTAGAACAGTACAGAATCGCCTGCGTTGTCAGCTGATATCAACTTATCTAAGTCTTTTGAAGACAGGCTTTAAGGCGGGGGGAAACACGAATTTAAGTGAAATTTTGGTAAGTTTAAAAAAGAGGTGAAAGGGAAAAAAAAGGGTTATGGAACACCACCAGACAGTTGCCCGACCACACTATGGCACCCAAGGTTGTTGGGCAACTGTTTGGAGTGTATCTACCAATTTTTTAACTTCAAACAAAACAACACCAAATCTTCAAAATTTCCTATTTCCATAAATTTTACTAATCCTTTGAGAAAAACTATTTATTCCCAAATATACCTAAAAATCACCAAAAATTTACAAAACGACCCAAAACATAGATATGTGAAATGAGCATAGAGATTCTTGATTGCTTGAAACGTAAACGGAGATATTTGCATTAAAAACATAATACCCAGCCAAAATACGGCTTTCATCAGTGTGGATCGCCGCCTTAGGGTGATTCCTCAGAAATAAAGTTACCGATGAATTTTTTTTGAAACTTTCCTGAATGTTCTCTACCAAGCACAGTTTCGAAAAATACAATAAAAATGATAGGTCACCATTCTCGTTTAAGAGATGTGGATGGGCCAATCATTCCTCATTTGTGTCTGTAACTCGTGCTAATCCGCGCGTTATCATCGGTCCACGTTACATTTTGCGGCAGCTCGAAACATAGTTTATAAAAGTAATACTCGGAAAAAAAACTCACAATGTAGAAACTTGACTGGTGAAGTAGAGCGGACCTAATTGAGGCACTACCCTCTCGGCCATTCACTCCATAAGGTTGTAAAATTTCATCAATGAAAAGTCTCCTTGTCTGCCTATTTTCCTCATTGTTATTGAGTTCGTGTAATTATTTCGTGGCTAGTCTTACGAGTTGTGCCAAGCAGAAGGGTCTCTGATGAGTCCCTTGGCCGGAAACACATGAGTGTCGTAAGACTAGCCACGAAATTATCAAAAAGTAACTGTCAACTTTATTGTTACTTTTGACTTGCAATTATCGCTACAAGTTAACATATGACATTCGAAACTTCTACTTGGCTTATAATTAAGGTATGTTATGTATACACTAAACTTACTTGGTCGAATATTTCTCGTCTACTACACGATATTGTTTTGGTCGTATTAGTTGTGAAGCTGTTACCGGGCAAGAGCATTGCCCTATCCAGTTCACATTTGTGAACTTTGTAATTAGCCTTGAAACCAAAGAATGAAAACATGATTATGCTGGCCCACAGAGAGGTTGCGCAGTTCCCCAGTGCGACCATGATTGCGTCCATGTAACAGTTGTTCCTGGGCGCGTTTCCACTGGAAAAGAGGGTTTAAACTTCCGAACCCTACTCCTAACGAGTAGAAAATTTGTCCTGCAGCGCATCCATCCATACGACAGGGTCTTCGAGTCTTTCCCACTGTGAAATAACATATGTTCTGGTGTAAGAAACGGAATCCGCAGCTAAATGCAGGAATCGGTAAAGAAGATTTTATGATATTATATATCTGGTAGGAAGGAGGACGAAAATTGATCTCACTTTCACAGCAACAGAATTATTGAAGCTTTCAGATCTCAGCTATCAGAAACCTCGTCTCCAGGGTCTCTCATCTTTTATACCCTCTCTACTGGTAGGACGGGAAGATGAGTAGATCTCTTCACGGTTTACATACTGCAGATTACATACCTCGGGAATGAAAAGTCGAGCCAGTCCTTGGCCCAGCCATCAGATGAACGCTAACAAAGAAAAACGTGACGAGATTGAGGACGATGAAAATAAGAACCACGAGCAACATCTGTAGAAAAATTCAGATTGATATTGTGATACAAGCACACATCAGTAACCTGGCTGTTATCTGGTGAGTATAGTGACATCCTGTATGCAAGCTTCCTTTTTTATTAGTTTTCGTACAAAATATGCCCAATGTAAACCATCTTCCATGCCGCACTCGTTTTTCTTTATCAAGAAACAATTAGACCGTGAAAACTTGTCAGGCTGCATTTACAGATCAAAACACTTTACAAAAACAATTTTAGACCGTCCCAAAAGATTCTCTTTATGGAGAAAGGGAGTGTCCAATTTAATTTTTCTGTACGAGAAGTTTCTCTTTAACGCTGGCGTTCACACTTGGTACAAGAGGACAGCTGCCTGGGCACCGGTAACAAAATAGTGTTAGATTCAGACAATGGCCACTAAAAATACCCCAAGCACCATCTAGTACCCGGGAACGAGCACTGACGCGGATTCTGTCGTGTGTATTTGGGAAACAGGTGTGTCCACATTAGTGCCAGCAAGAATCGTACTCGGGTACCGTGCTCGGACACCAAGTGCGAACATATCCTGAATTAAAAGCGCAAATGCATGTGATCACATTCAACCCAAATAGACGTGACTCTCTTGATTACTCTCCTTCTCACTTTTTACCCACCTTTGACGCCCTACGTACGCCACGCATAGCCAGAAGAAACGATATAGTCCAGGACGCCACGACGAACAAATACAGGTACATGTTGATTCCTATCAATATTATTATACTGAGTTAGATCATTAAATAAATGTCAAAGTCGTTCAATGCTTTATGAAAGGTTGATATTGTAGTTTTTCAAAGAATGTTTCACAGCATTTTGTCCGTTGTTTGTACATTATATCTGAAGTAGCTAACAGCTGCTTATCCTTCCCTTCGAGTACTTCGCACGTGAATTCTATTCCGTTCGCCCATTATATTTTTGAGGGGGAGGGGGCTGGGCAATTTGCTAAGGCATGAAACCTTTTCTTCTCACTCACTCAAGATTGATCTTAAGAGAGACCTTAAGATACCCCGGTTTCGGGTACGGGTACGGGTAGGATTACCCGTACCCGTACTCGGCTACACGGGAAACCAATCAAACTTAAGATACACCGAGTGACACCAGGTACGATCTGCACAAAAATGCAAGGGCTATATCGTGTTTCGTATGCCATCTGAACATCGTCTGAAATTGGCCGAACAATATTTTTCTATCAGATTTAATTGCCTTTTCTTTTTCTTACAATATACTACAAATATGTCTTCGACTCAAAAATGGAAGAAGCCTCGTTTACTTCTATCAAAACGTTTAAATCAAGAAGTATTTTTTCAAATCAACATAAAGTATTTAATTTGAATTTAGGTATTTTTCATCGTGGTCTATGGCCTATTGCATTTTAAATCTATTTGAAATGTGTCTGGACTAAACTTTGGCGAAGAGACTTCACCTCAGTCATCGCGTGTTTTGGAAAGCAGCACGTTATTTGACAGGCAAAAATTTCTCCACATTTGTACCTCAAGAAAACTTTTTCGTAGTCCCAAAACGCTTCAAATCAGAAAAACAAGTGTTTATGCTAGAGTCTGGATATGATTCTAGTCTAATAAGCAACGTTTAAGACCATATAAACTTACCCGTTTCTCCATTTTTACCCGGAGCGAACTCACGTGTAGACCACTGATTACCCCGGGAAAACGTGTAGCTTTTACGGGAAGGACGCGATCACGTCATCATTTAATGAATTCAAAATGGCGCTAGCCGTACCCGTGCGTGAAAATCGGGGTATCTTAAGGTGCCTA
>JAHPZR010040631.1:5000-17872 GCA_019787425.1 Platygyra sinensis | reverse complement strand
TTGATACGCGACTATGGAAAACAAACACGCGCGGAAACGTTTCCCAAAGTTTCCGTCAGTCATGCGTGTTATCGACAGATCGGATCGAAATCCACCAATCACAGCCAACTAGTGTGACCTTCAGACCTTCTTTGCGTCATGCTAGCGGGTTGTGATTGGTGAATTTCGATCCGATCTGACGGATAACAATGTATGATTTGACGGAAATTTCGGAACGTTTCCAACGGTGTTTGTTTTCCAAGTCGCGTATCAACGAAACGGTGTTAATAGCTCTTCTGATAAAGATATTAGGGCCAAAACACCAACCCTGCACTGATGAGCCCACCCTCGTGCTCCATTTCTTGTGTCGTGTTGCGGAACTACAGTGGGGGTAGCGGAGTTTGCGAACTTTTGCTGGAGCGAGGAAGAAAGCAGAAAATCTAAAATTTCTTGAATTGTGGCAAGTCTGCAAAGGGGTTAACGTTAACGAAGTAAAAATGTAAATTTACAACATTTCCGGGGCTTTCTGTATTTTACGAAGCGGTGCGAACGAAACCAATAAAGCTACTGCATAAATCTAGCTGAAGAAACTGTTAACTTACCAACGCTGACACCTGTTGTCCCCCGGATTCCTGTACAACCCCACTAGTGAATTGACTGTAAGCGGCCAGTGTCCGGATTCTGTCTTATATACATTTCTGTCCTGCGAGAGGGACTTTCCCACCAGTGTCTGAATAAACGGCTTGCCTTACATTGGCGAACTTAGTATGTGGGAAATTTTCCCAGGCGACTGCAATGTTTCCCTTTCAGCGGAGCCGGGATAAAATTCAAACTGGAATTGCCGCGCCAGGAAACAAAAAGACTTTTTTAAGCTTGACCTACTTGTGTTTACAAGCAAAATTTTCGAAACAATTTTCTGAAGGTGATCTCCTCTGTGAGCCTTAGGCGGCAACGGTAATATTATCACTCTCTTTTAATATGATATAATGCACTTTTTTGCGTAACTTATCCTTTTTCAGCTCTCTGATTTAACGAAAACGTGTTCACTTATTGGGGTTAATTGATCGGACTGGCTGAAAGAAAATCTTCCCCGGCCATGAGACACAACAGCCTGGGTGACCGGCGGGAAGAAAACAGTTTTCGCCTAGACAGCTTCGCTTTCGCAACATAGCGGCCAAAATGGCATGATTTTTCCCCTGTATGTATTTCCACTTCAAACGTATGCGAATTAGCTTCATTAGTAAAATTACAAGGTTCAAGAAGCTACGGACAGCCCGAACGATACAAGTTTAGGTTCCACCATTTTGTTAGTCTTGAATTAAATTTTCATCCCGGTTTGACCGGGCTGAAATTTCCAATATGAACAGAAAACTGCATGCCAATGCGTTCCTGCTAATTTCTTCGTGAAAATGCGCGTTTGCATTGATAGTTTCTTAGTAGTAGTACATGTGAATTCAGGTTAAAGGCGAAGTATTCTCTTCATCGTAGTTCCACAAGAATCATCGGCTTGATCATTATGAAGAAACTTTTTTTTTAATTAATGAAAATGCACACATTCAGCAAATTTGTATTGTGCTTAGTCTTATTTCTGCTCTGTGAATCATAAAAGGGTCAGATAAAAGGGGGTTTCCTGCCACTGACCCGAACTACAATAGGCGCCTTCCGCAATTTGTTTGTCTAGCGTCATTGAAGCTATTTTGAACAAGTTGCAACCAGTACATATTCATTTTCCGTTTCGAATTGCCCGGTTCATCATTCAGAAAAAAATAGTAGCACTCCCTGTTCTAATTTCAGTTGACTGATAAACTTGTTTTTCAGTATTATTTGACTCTGACACTAGGACACTGACAAAACTGACATCAGTACTTTTTGCCCAATTTCATTCATTAAACTTTTCTTTCAGATTCGTTTATGTAAATTTATGTATCTCAGTTAATTTCAATCCAATAACTCTAACTTTGATTAATCTTTTTTCGCAGAGTGTGGGATTTACTCGGGCTGGAAATAACTACCGCTCTTTTTATTAGAAAATTGATTTTCGGGCGAGGCTGAATATTCTTATTTTTCTGTCGATTTTAGGCTGAAAACGCTGGTTGTGAATATCCAGCTAGATTATAGCGTATACATAGGGTCCCCAATAGGTTTGGCGGGATGCGGGATTTGGCTTTTTTTCGCCGTGATATTCGGGATTTGAGCTGGAAAACAGGGGCGGGAAGTGGGAATTACAAATACGGGCGGGAGCGGGGATTTCGTGCTTTTATGGGGTTGGGATGTAGAGATTCGCATGGGGAACAGAGCGGGGATTCGAGATTTCAATTCTTACATTGACGTCCATAAATTAACCAGCGTACAAAAACCGCAAGCTGGCAGAAATCATTGCAGAAAGCGTACCTTTGGTTTCAAGTAATTAATAGCAATGGCTCTGCACCTTGTCAGGTTTTGTCAAAGCATGTCCCATTACCGTTTGACTAAGTTAGTATCATGAGACTGAATGAGTTCTTTACGATTGCGATCATTTGTGTTGGTCTGCTGGCATCAAATGACGTCTGCCCATTTCCGACATATTTATAGAGAGCTTAAGCACGCCGCGTTTCTCAGACGCGGACGGCAACCTGAAAAGAATATTTCGCGTGCTAAGAAAGTACTGTCTCCCAGATTTTTGTACTACTCATCTCTAACGGAGAAAAAATACTTAGCAACGTGAATGTGGTTGTTGTGAGGGCAGTGAAAAGTGAAAAGAGCTCACTTCCGGTGTACCGTCCGCGTCTCAAAAACGCGGGTGCTAAAGCTCCCTATTTTTATCCAGTTTCAGATCTTTTCCCGAGCGCTTTGCTTGTTTTGGCTAGTATGGCCACACTGCATGTCGGTGATACTGACTTATCCTAACGTACTGAGTATGCGACGATATAAATTTCACAGCCATATCTTATGAAAAACGGGTTTTGCCAGCGGCAGAGCCTATATTTACCCTGGACCCAGAGGTTTTTCTTGATTTTTGTTCTTTTCACGAAGCAGCGAATTCATATACAAGTTGCGACTCGTGTTCACCGCTTCTCGGCTCTCTCGCTGCAGCCCTCAGTCTCATGCCGAGCCGAAAAATCAAGGAAATCTCCGGGACCAGCGTAGCTTTCATAATTTCGGAAAGAAAAGTTCTGAGTCCAGATTTCAAGGAAAGTGAAGACGCTGAAAGCCCTAAACAAACTGTCATGATCGGCGTTTAAAGACCATCTCTTGAATATGGGAATAAACAATCTTTTCTTTCACTGATACGAGGACAACTTGAAAGAAAGCAAAACAGTAAACCATTTTCAGAAAGAAAAGTTATAATAATTTGTGCTTACTTATCTGCTACGCATTGAACCCATTTCTGATCTATTATACAATATCTATTTTTAAAAGGTTTCTGTGTTAATTATTAACTTAATTATAATTTAACAAATTAATAATTAACGCGGAAACGTATTTGAAAAGTAGGTGGGATCGGGATTTTTACGCAAAAAAGGGCGGGATGGCGGGATTGACAGGAAAAATTGGGCGGGAAAGCGGGATCTGAGAACCCTATTGTGGACCCTCTATACATGTATGGCAAATCTGTTTTCGAATGTATTTGGTGTCCGGATGACGTTTCGAAGCATTAATATTGGAGCGAGCGATGCACTCACATTACTTCGCAGTAATGTTATTATCATCGAACACACGGTTAGTGCTGGTATGACCTGTTATGCTGGTGGTGGACAAAACACTGACCCCCAGTCCATGGACTACCCAATTGGACTACCCTAAAATCAACTACTCTTAAAAATGCTAGATATCCTGACCCTAAAATAAAGGTTAACTGCAAGCAACCTAAGAAAACAGCAAACGCGGGCTAACCAGAATGCTGATTAAGACGATTTAGGCTAACCGAAGCTCTACTTCATGTATGACCATTGGTTGGTCTTGCGTACTCCTGAGCCGTGAGAAAAAGAGCTAACCGACGAAAATAAAGAAGGTACATGCAATGTAAGTTTAAATTATAGCATACTGCAATAGTATTTTTAGGGGTAGACCATTTTTAAGGTAGTCCATTTAGGTAGTACATAGGCCGGTAGTCCATGGACTGGGGGTCAGTGTTTTGTCCATCACCGTTATGCTTGCTTTTTCGTTATTTTTGAGAAAGGACGAATTACTGGCGGCTAAGTTAAGAACATATAACTGTATTGTGTTTACAAATTTTGGACACACTATATTATATTCATTTCAAAATCTTAGCCTCTAGTTATTCTCAAAATATTCTTAAGATTTCGCAAATTTCAGCCTCGTCTGATATTCGCCGAATAAAATATATTCTTACTAAAAAGAAAGAGTGCATCGGCTAACTTTACCAAACCGATCATGCCCGTGCACGAACGCGGAGAATGTGACGACTGCAGCGCGATTGTTGGCGACGGGAGTTGTTGATTTTCTCATACTATTCTATTAAGTCTTTACTTGGTTGCAGGTACACATTGCAGTTGCAAGTTGCAGGTTGAATTGATGACCTGTTTATTCGAGTTGAAGTTGAATAAACCCCAATGTAAAGGCTAACCGTAGGCAACTCGCCGCAGGAAGTTATTAAGGACACTCGCTCAGATATTTTTCAACCTGCAACCTACAAAATATACCCAATCCTCAGTGTAGAGCACTTTATAATAATTAAGCGTGGGAGATCACTAAGCCTTGGAAAGAGTCGTCACACAGTATATAAAATCTATAAGCTCGACCGCCATTGATGAAAATACTGAACATAAGCAATATTCAGTGAACTTTGGAAAATGAATAAATTTAAGTTTTGTCGTTTCTTCCGGAATTAAGTTTGAACCGTTATTGTATATTACATTCAAATTTCGCGCAATTCCCAACTTGGAATATTTCTAGGTGAAATGGAATATGGAGGGAGCCAGAGCGCAAGTAAAGCCAAGCACAACAAATATCACTTTCCTAGTCGGCGATTAATTAATATGGTTAATATATATCGCGACGCACATGGCGCACCACTAACACTATGTAGTCTTAGTTAATATACCTGACGTTGATTATATAAGATCATTTGGTTTTATCAACTGGGTTGATAATGTGAATTGGCCACCGCAAAGAGATTCGGAAGCTGGCGTTTCGAGCGTTAGCCCTTCGTCGAAGCGAATCGACAGTTTCTTTAGAAACTTACCCCCTTTATTCATTATTTTGCTGATTATATAAGTTGTTTGTAAAGGGACTCTTCAATATATCATACTGTCAGTTGTAACACCTAAATTCTTGTTTTTTCGGCAGTACATATACCTTTCTCTCCAATTTTAACCCACGCCCTGCGCTCAGCCTACTAAATTAAAGTGCAGGTACGTATACTGCGGAGTACGGACTTCGCGAAAGGTAGAAAATTAACCGCGACGCGGAGACAGCTGCAAAAAGTCCTCTAGTTCAAGATAACTTCGTCTGTTGCATATTCCGTGACGGATATTGTGAAACCAAGGAAACTGAGCTTGTTTACATGGCATAAGTGTAACTGAAACTAAAAAGCAATGTTGGGTCGAAATATATGGAGAACGTTTGTCGAACCACGATACATGCATATCACGAGAAAGAGTTTGAAACAGTATATGAAAGCCGAGAGCTCCGGAACCCGAAGCCATGATGCTTATACTTATGTATTTGTTCACGAGAGTATTTTTCGAGAGTAAAGGAATAAATTTTGACCCGGAAAAATTCAATTCCAAACGCAAAGCTACATAGGTTCAGCGAGAGAAAGTAAGAACTTGAATCAGTATTCATTCCGACCTTGTGGATTCGGACCTTTATCTTCTTGAATAGCTTCAAAATAAGTTGCATGATTCATGAAAAAAGCAAAATGACTATTTCGGCAAATATCGAATCTATGTTAACGCCAGTTTACAGTTATCGTTGTCTAACGTAAATATTTTCTGTTTTAAATAAGTTAGATTTCCGAAATATTTGAAGTGGGTTAAACATTTCGTATTACAGCACTTAGAGAAGTTTCCGCCGGTCTAGCCCGCAGAGATGATCCCAGCTCAACCAACATTCTTCTGTAATATATTAGTATAAACTAGCATCCAGACGCCTGCTCAGTGATCATGCAAGGCGGTCCAAAAAGATCTTCGATTAGAAATAAGGTAAACAGAACCCTTATCGCTTTCCAAAAGAAACGCCTAGAAGGTTCGGTAACGGTGATATATTTCATGACGTGATATTCTCTGTTGACTGCACGCTGTTTACCTTCAGTTCCTTGCATGATACAAAACAAAAGACAGCACTGAAACACTTGAATCAAATAAACCACACATGAGTAGACCGATCCCTGACCGCCTAAAGCAATATCAACAATCACTGACTGGCGAGCGGGCTACAAGGCAGCTTCTTCCTACAGTGACATACTGCACTAACAACTAGCGAGCTCAGCCTAAAATAAATCAGGTATAGACCTACGACAAAGCTGTCTAACTGAGTGACTGAAAAAAATAATGAATTTAATTAACAGCAACACAGTCTCAGCGTTTGTTCTATTGCTGTTGACACTGGTTATGTTCTTACTTCTTGCAATTCTGTACAATGTTCGTTGCTCGAGAATGGCGAAGATCCAAGAGCTCCAGAACAAACAGCACAAGGAAAAGGAACCCGAAGAACATGATGAACGATTTGCAACTGGTAGGTACTAGTTTCTTTAGTGAAGCAGACCCTTTTTATTATTGTTATTATGCTTGTTTTTATGCAGAAGGCATTAATTATTGGCATTTACTTTCATCATGTTAAGAATCCCACTGACTAAAATATTGATAATTTCATTTAATAAATATACATTTATACATAAACCATAATCGTAGTAATGGCAGGGGCCATCAGTTCTAATGCAAAGTTCTTTGGCGGATATAAAAGTCACTTGTTCGCGATCCGACTTTCATCTGTGCAACTCGAAACCAACTCCAACCAACTCTTTAGCAAACCCGTCTAAAATAACCCCATGGAATTCTATGGAATTTCGGGAACTCATTTCCATTGAGTTCCATGGAATTCCATGTAGTTCCATGGGGTTATTTTACACGGGTAATCGCTAAAGAGGTGTCAGTTTATCGGTGACTTAAACTCTTTAGCAATGTGATAAGTCAGCAAGTAAAGGAGATCCGACATTAAGAGACTTAAAACTTACCACACAATGCCAAAAACAACATTTTTCACTCCTTGACAGTTTACTAGCGCGTCCAATTATATTTATCAGACCCAATTATATAGAAAAGCGGCATAAAGATAATTTCGATGTATTATTTCAACAACCGCATGGTTGGTTGGCAGAATCCACCCAAGCATTTATTATTTAAATGGCCTAATGCTGATAATTACATACGGACGGATTTATAACATTAGCAATTAAGATTCATCGACTTCAAAGTAAAAGAAGTTACTGATTTTGTTCAAGTTTCACTTTTCTGTTCCGTGACAAGCAATCTTTCGTGTTGAGTTATGACTCCAAAATGTCAAGTACCTCTAGAACACTTAGACAAAGTTGCAATGACGTCATTCAACAATTTGTAAACAGAATAATATAGTTAATATCCATCGAAGAAATTGTTTCAGCGTCATTAAAAGGACGCTACTTCTAGATATATTTTAAAGGAACCATAATTATATTCTGAGAAGCACTAACCATGTCAGTTCAAAGTCACTGATCACAAAAAGAAAGGAGTTACACACTCACCTTGAACTAAATGATTCGAAGCTTGCACACCAATTGTTGTAATTATTTCTACTTGTAGGCGGGCCGGAGTCAAACGGATGTAAACAATGAAAATCAAAATGTTGTTCAGAAAAACATGATAGTTTATATAGCGTTTCTCGATATGCATGGGAGTATATAAAGCTTTCCTGTAAAAGGGTAAAAGGTATGGTAATCGTGTGTTTATTTGCTACAAACAAGAAAAGTACCAGTACCCCCCCCCCCCCGGAGGGGAGGGGGTACACCCTTATAGGGGCTATATAGGTATGTGCGGCTCCAAAGGGTATGGTTTTCAGCCGTTTTGGTCTTAAATAGGGTATCGATTTTAACTGATTTTGGCCATTTTGGTCATAAATAGGGTATGGTTTTTGTACTCTATCCTTGATATGGGTATGATTTTAAGTCGAGAAGCCACTTATCGAAAAGAAAATCAACAAAAGCCCTTCACAAATTATGTTTACGGTAGATGAACATTGGTCTGAACTAGGGATCCAATTATAACGCAGGTCTGAAACAGGATTTTGATGTAAAGTTCAGGTCATAAGAAGGATTTCGAATTTTTGATCAGGTCACGAATTAGGTAGGGAATATAGCACATTTTGGTCATAAATAAGGTAAGGATTTTGGGAAGCGGGTCGCACACCCCTACCCAATTTTTTCGGAGGTACCCCCCGGCCAGTACCCTAGATTCCACACGAATCAAGAATCCTAGTACGTTTAAGCAAGCAAGAGTTAATAGCTTTTGAATGATAATGTTTCAGTAAAATCGTTAGCCGCATATGAAACTATATATTCATACTAGGCACGAGACTGAAGACCATTGATATTGGATGAACTTTAAAAGCCGGTTAATCTGCCCGTGCAGGCAACGGCAGAGATTAGCCAACGCCAATAACAACCCGTCACCTCACGTGCTGATTCGTGGCTAATACAGCCACCAGAAAACTTTGTTTTCATTCGTTCGGAGGGTTCACTTGTTACACTGAAAAGAACATACATACACTCTAAATAAACACTGTTACGATCTTTTGCATAACGATATAGAGTAATCTGAAGGTTCATGGAATAAATTCAAACCTTGCCAAATTGCTTATAAGGATGAAAGGACTCCCTGCTTACAGTCCCGGTGATTACATGTACTAGCCCGCGGGCAGACGTCTAGTGTTCTTTGGTTTCGCGCCAGCACAGTATAAGTTAGCACTGACACGTCAGTACTCAGGCACTTCTGGCTGTTGAAACTGTTATTGACCTAGTAAGTTTTCTTGCCATAACACTATGCAGTGTGTTTGATTAAAACGCGCTAATAATGTTTTTGTTTAGTAAATGGCAATACATCAAAATGACCACTATCATGTAAGCATGTGACCCCGTGCCAGAAAAATAGAACCAATAAAATCTGAACTGAAATCAGTACTGGTTGTTTGTTAATGTAATTTGATATCGTTTTGTGGTTACAACATATCATTATGTAAGCTGTTAGGAACGAGCTTTTGACCCCACGACAGTCACATTGACGTCATCAGTCTAGGATCCCTAAGAAGCGTAGTTGTCCCTGAACAAAAACAATTTTGACGGCAAACGTTCAAGTCATTTGCATATTGGGAAGATCCGTCGATTAGTCGGGCGATTTTTTGGTAAATAATCATTAACACTGACGAAAGCTCAGCCAGCGGCCGGGACTATATTGGAGAAAAGAATGGAGTATTTCCACCACCTGCTTCTTGTGCTTGTTCCATCAATGATGACTATGCTGGTGATTTTAATTGCTACAGTTCTGTATCACGCAAGGCGTAGGTCGCTCATCACGGAAGACAACAACATATATCAAAAAGCCGAAAAGATTCCGCAGGAAAACGACGAGAGATTTGCAACTGGTAAGAGCTTCATAATTTACTTTTTCGTGATGATCATCATCGGCTACCATAGCCTGTTTACGCGATGTGTCTAGTCGGCTTACCGCGAATTTGTGATGTCTAAAAGTCAGCGTGACATGAAATTAAGTTTCACTCAGCAAATAGCTTAAGTCAGCAAAATGGAACAAAACAAATATCACTGAAAATACTCTTGAACTGATGTTGTGATGGCTACGTTCAGAGTTTGCACGAGCCACTGTGTATGCTACTGGAAAGTCTAAATTATCCTAGTTTCAGCCAGACCCAAAAATCAAATAGCGTGATATTGAGTTTAAGAGCTTCAATGTAATCACGCTACATTTCTTGTTATTAAGAGAGCCGAATAACAGATGAGAACAATACTTATTTCCGTCAGAGGAGAATTTACAAAATGGATCTTATTTCAGTCAGCGAAAAGGTTTAAAAGGGTATTACCAAGGGATCCAGGATCTCAGGAATCTGCGATTTGCCATTCGGTGACAGGCGAAATTGTTCGGATCATGTAAAAGGTTTTAATTATATAAAGACTTGTCATACACGTTTATCACCACTTTGAAAAATGACGCACTTTGACCACTTGAGTTGATTGACGATTGAGATAGACAGGTCGATGACACTTATGAGTGTTTTTATTAAGGATAAATTAAGTATACTGCCTGCTTTGATTCTTGGTAATAAATATCTTTACAGTATTTTTCAATTAACAGTCACACTTAAAATGTTTTAAGAAAAGATGGCTTAATGTTCTGAATTTTTCCTGAAAAATTGAACTCAGCTTTGGTTGTGAAATTTCCATTAATTATACGATTGCATAAAATTATCTTATTTTATACTGTCATGTATTATATTGCATGTATTATATTGCATGACTGATAATACATAGAGGATATTACACGGTGGCGAGAAGATATGAATTTTATGTTCGAACTCGGCAGTGGCAAGAAAAATATTTCACAAGTAAGCCCGGCGAACGACTGAGATATTGCTCCGTGCAACGAGAACATAAAATTCATACCTTCAAGTTGACGTGTAATGTTCTTTTATTATTTCTATAATAACCCAAGTTATTCTCGCATTTTGATTCGTTCTCGCCTATGATCTATTAGAGGACAGATGCACGATTGACGTCATCGTTACAAAGTTTTCCCTCTACTGTTTTAAAATGGCGGAAAGTTTTGAGAATTAGGATAATGATTTACGTGACTGGGCAAAAGATAAGGTACAAAAAAGTCTTGCCGTGGCATTGAACAGGTTCGAGAAGTCAGAAGAAGAAAGATAAAGCTGTTTCTTTAAGAAAATGATCTAGAAAAAAATTTCGAGCAGTCTCAGTTGGCAGTCGAGCGTGACTAAACCACGCACAAAATTGGTCTCGGTAAGCCGAGAACCATTGCTTTATCTCGAATTTAACAAACCCAACAAAAAAAATTTTCCGAGATCAATTTATTTAAAAAAATCAACTTTTCCCAGTGTCAAAACAACTGTTAACACGCTGATTGATGTCAGGAACGAAACATCAAAACATCACTTCTTAAAATCGGTAAAATAAACACATTACCTTGCCTTCGATGCGGCGAATGTTCCAGTCCGTTTCAGGGCACAGCAGCGAGTTAAGTATAGCTAACCACAGCTCGCGGTCGACAGTATCGCAGCTAACATGTGTCTCCGACACCATATCAAACTGATTTGAGAATCAACAACCACAGCAGACAAAAATCTCCACCGTCATTTACGCTTCTTTCATTCAAAACTCGAATCAAAGGGCCTCTAGGTTGACCGCAACCATAAGTTTTCAGAGGGCATTTTTTCAACTCCTGCTATTTTCAAGGCAACGTCCATGCTTTTCGGCTCACAGGGCTGCTCTGATGACAAAATCTGACTTGATTTTTCCAGCATTTTCTTCATGATTTTGAAATTTCGCAGTTCAATTCTGCTTTCGCTGTAAGTTTTCATTCCACGAGGAGCGATGCTCGAGTCAGGTTTGACAGTGGCGTGATTCTCCTCGACCAATCACAATTGTTTGCTACGCACAGTAGCCAATGAAATCGCTTCATTTTGTATAGATAATAGACTACGTCAAATGGCTTTTTTTCGTCTTGGCCAAAATGGCCAACGGCGGGCGGGGCAAAGGTCGGCTTTCGCGTTATATTGAAATATTTTGAAATAAAAAAGGCTTTGCGTTATTTAAATATATAAAACAAATAGATTCCATGTTGCCGTGCATCTGTTCAGTAATAGATCACAGAAGATGCCAAAATGTGGTAAAAACACCAGTGGCACACTCGGCTACGCCTCGTGTGCCACTTTTTTGTTCTTAGGGACTGTTGATTAATTATACGTAGGAACCCCCCAATTTCCCTCAAATAAATTTCAGAGCCCCCACCTTTACCTCTGCGACAGCCTCAACCAATAAAAAAAAATAATAATCTACCTAGTGGAGAGCAACAGTTGAAGCACTGCCAACCACTCTACCGGACCGCGTAGTGACTGTTTCTGGCATTATAATAAATTCCTCCTCCTCATCACTCCACGGTCCAGCAGCTAGGACCTCATCTTCCGAACTGCAAGCATCCTCTTCTGTTCTTCACTTGAGTCATCATCATGATAATCGCCAGTCACATTTTTGCCATATTTTGCAGTTTGTATTGCAATGGATATTACCACACCTGCTTGGTCAACTCCGCTTAACAGCAAATGACTTGAGATCCTCTGCACCCAATCATCTTTCCTTCCATTACAGGAAAGTTTGTAGTGCTTTAGATAGTGCTGAAGCTCCGGCTTTGTCAGGGAGTGCAGTTGACCATTTTTTTGTAGTTTCTTCCAGTCATAATCGAAGAAAGTTTTCTGCTCTATTGTATCTTTTTTTGTTGTTGTTTCTCTCTTGCTCTAATCAGTGCACATGCTTTCTGCTTTTCCATGTGTTGAACATAGGCTTGTTATACTTTTAATATTTTTATAGTTCAGTTTCTAACAAGCATGTTTCTTCTTATGTTCAAGATAACTACAT
Source organism: Platygyra sinensis (assembly GCA_019787425.1). Taxonomy (NCBI): domain Eukaryota; kingdom Metazoa; phylum Cnidaria; class Anthozoa; order Scleractinia; family Merulinidae; genus Platygyra; species Platygyra sinensis. The sequence continues at coordinate 5,256 of JAHPZR010040631.1, read as the reverse complement.
CCAAGTTTGTTTAATAAAAGGTTTAGCATAATTCCCTGCATTTACACATAACACTTGTTAACTGATTGCCCTGTTTAATAAAGCAATCAAGAGTTCATTCATGAAAAAATAGGGGCTTGTATTTCTGATTAGCAAAATCAACTGAGCAATTGTCATTGTTATACTTTGACAGATTACTAACTTGTGTTACCTATCATATAAATTCTGATTTCATACTTCACATTTTGAATGGTCTAAGTTCACATGAGTACAAGGT
>JAHPZR010040630.1:5000-15228 GCA_019787425.1 Platygyra sinensis | reverse complement strand
CGCTTTGCTTGTTTTGGCTGTATGGCCACACTGCATGTCGGTGATACTGACTTATCCTAACGTACTGAGTTATGGGCGACGGATATAAATTTTCACAAAAGCCTAGCTTTTGAAAAGGGTTTTTGCCAGCGGCAGAGCCTATATTTAACCCGGCCCCAGAGTTTTTTTTCTTGATTTTTGTTCTTTTCAACGAAGCACAAGCGCAATTCATAATACAAGTTGCGACTCGTGTTCACCCTTCTCGGCTCTCTCGCTGCCAGCCTCAGTCTCATAGCCCGAGCCGAAGAAATCAAGGAAAATCATCCGGGACCAGCGTAGCTTTCATACCTTTCATAATGTCGGAAAGAAAAGTTCTGAGTCAGATTATCAAGGAAAGTGAAAACGCTGAAAGCCCTAACCAAACTGGCATGTCGGCGTTTTTAAAGACCATCTTCTTGAATATGGGAATAAACAATCTTTTTCTTTCACTGATACGAGGACAACTTTTGAAAGAAAGCAAAACAGTAAACCATTTTCAGAAAGAAAAGTTATAATAATTTGTGCTTATTATCTGCTACGCGTGAACCCATTTTCTGTTCCTGATCTATTATCAATATCTACTATTTTTTAAAAGTTTTTTCTGTTGTTAATTCTTTAACTTAATTATAATTTAAACAATTAATAATTAAACGGCGAACGTATTTTTGAAAAGTAGGTGGGATCGGGAATTTTTTACAACTCGCAAAAAAGGGCGGATGGCGGGATTGACAGGAAAAATTGGGCAGGAAAAAGCGGGATCTAGACCCCTATTGTGGGACCCTCTATACATTATACATGTATGGCAAATCTGTTTTCGAAATGTATTGGGGTGTTCCCGGATGAGTTTCGAAGCATTAATATTTGGAGCGAGGGGAGGGAATGCACTCACATTACTTCGCAGTAAATTTATTAATCATCGAACACAGAGCAGACCGGTTTAGTGCTGGTATGACCTGTTATGCTGGTGGTGGACAAAACGACTGGAACCCCAGATCCATGGACTACCCAATTGGACTACCCTAAAATCAACTACTCTTAAAATGCGCTAAGATATCCGACCCTAAAATAAAGGTTAACTGCAAGCAACCTAAGAAAACAGCAAACGCGGGCTACCAGAATGCGATTAAGAACTATTTAGGCTAACCGAAGCTCTAACTTCATGTATGACCATTGGTTGGTCTTCTTGCGTACTCCTGAGCCGTGAGAAAAATAGCTAACCGACGAAATAACGAAGGTTAACAATGCAATGTAGTTTAATTATAGCATACTGCAATAGTATTTTTAGGGGTAGACCCATTTTAAGGTAGTCCCCTTTAGGTAGTAACATAGGCCGGTAGTCCATGGACTGGGGGTCAGTTTTTGTCCATCACAGTTATGCTTGCTTTTCGTTATTTTTGGAAAGGACGAATTACTGGCGCTAAGGTTAAGACCATATACTGTATTGTGTTTACAAATTTTGGACACATAAACTATATTATATTCATTTCAAAATCTTAGCCTCTAGTTATTCTCAAAATTTCTTAAAGATTTTCCAAATTTCAGCTCGTCTGATATTCGCCGAATAAAATATATTCATTCTAAAAAGAAAGGTGGCATCGCTAACTTTACCAAACCGATCATGCCCGTGCACAACGCGAGAATGTGACGACTGCGCGCGCCGATTGTTGGCGACGGGAAGTTTGTTGATTTTCTTCATACTATTCTATTAAGTCTTTTACTTTGTTTGCTAGGACCACATTGCAGGTGCAGTTTGCAGGTTGCATTGATGACCTTTTTATTCGAGTTTGAAGTTGAATAACCCCAATGTAAAGGCTAACCGTAAGGCCACTCGCCGCGGAGTTATTAAGGACACTCGCCTCAGATATTTTTCAACTGCAACCTACAAATATACCCAATCCTCGTGTATAGCACTTTTTTATAATAATTAAGCGTGGGAGACACGAAGCCTTTGAAAGAGTCGTCACACGTAATATAAAATCTATAAAGCTCGACCGCCATTGAATGAAATACTGAACATAAGCAATTATTCCAGTGAATTTGGAAAATGAATAAATTTAAGTTTTGTCGTTATGTCTTCCCGGAATTAAGTTTGAACCGTTTATTGTTATATTACATTCAAATTCGCGCAATTCCCCAACTTGGAATTTTCTAGGTTGAAAATGGAATATGGAGGGCCCGAGCGCAAGTAAAGAGCCAAGCACAACATATCACTTTCCCTAGATCGGGGCGGATTAATTAATAATGGTTAATATAGATCGCGACGCACATGGCGCACCACTCAACACTAGTAGTCTTAGTTAATATACCTGACGTTGATTATATAAGTCATTTGGGTTTATCAACCTGGGTTGATAATGTGAAATTTGGCCACCGGCAAAGAGATTCGGAAGCTGGCCGTTACGTAGCGTTAGCCCTTCGTCCGAAGCGAATCGACAGTTTCTTAGAAACTTACCCCCCTTTATATTCATTATTTTTTTGCTGATTATTATAAGTTGTTTGTGAAGGGACTCTTTCAAATATCATCTGTCGTTGTAACACCTAAATTCTTGTTTTTTTTTCGGCAGTACATATACCTTTCTCCTATCCAATTTTAACACCACGCCCTGCGCTCCATCCTACAAATTAAAGTGCAGGTCGTTATACTGGCCGGAGTACGGACTTCGCGAAAGGTAGAAAATAAACCGCGACGCGGAGACAAGCTGCAAAAAGTCTCTAGTATCAGATAAACTTCGTCTGTTGCTCTTCCGTCCGTGAACGGTATTGTGAAACCAAGGAAACTGAGCTTGTTTACATGGCATAAGTGTAACTGAAAACTAAAAAGCAATGTTGGGTCGAAATATATGGAGAACGTTTGTCAACCACGATACCATGCATATCACGAGAAGAGTTTGCAACAGTAATATGAAAGCCGAGAGCTCCGGACCCCGAAGCCATGATTCTTATACTTTTTAGGTATTTTTGTTCACGAGAGTATTTTTCGCGAGTAAAGGAATAAAGTTTGACCCGGAAAAATTCAATTCCAAACGCAAAAGCTACATAGGTTCAGCGAGAGAACGTAGTAACTGTGAATCAGTATTCATTCCGACCCTTGTGGATTTCGGACCTTTATCTTCTGCATATCTTCAATAAGTTGCATGATTCATGAAAAAAGCAAAATGACCGATTTCGGCAATATCGAATCTATGGTTAACGCCAGTTTACAGTTTATCGTTGTCTAACTAATATTTTTCTGTTTAAATAAGTTTTTAGATTTCCGAAATTATTTGAAGTTTGGTTAAACATTTTTCGTATTAACAGCACTTAGAGAATTTTTTCCGTGCCGGTCTAGTCCCGCAGAGATTATCCCTAGCTCACTAACAGTTCTTCCTGTAATATATTAGTATAAAACTAGCATCCAGACGCCTGCCTCAGTGATCATGCAAGGCGGTCCAGCAAAGATCTTCGATTAGAATAAGGTAAACCCAGAACCCTTATCCGGATTTCCAAAATAACGCCTCGAAGGGTTCGTAACGTGAATATATTTTCATGCGTGATATTCTCTGTTGACTGCACGCTGTTTACCTTCAGTTCCTTGCATGATACAAAACAAAAGGACGCACTGAAACACTTGAATCAAATAACCACACATGAATTAGCCTGATCCCTGAACCGGCCTAAAGCAATATCAAACATCACTGGGGGGACTGGCAGAGCGGGGCTACAACGGCATGCTTCTTCCTACAGTGACTACTGCACTAACAACTAGCGAGCTCGCCCAAAAATAAACAGTAATAGACCTACGACAAAGCTTGTTCTAACTGAGTGACTGAAAAAATAATGAATTTAATTAACAGCAACACATCTCGCGTTTGTTCTATTGCTGTTACACTGGTTTATGTTGTTACTTCTTGCAATTCTGATACAATGTTCGTTGCCTCGAGAATGGCAAGATCAAGAGCTCCTGAACAAACAGCACAAGGACAAGGAACCCATGAATACACATGATGACCGATTTGCAACTGGTAGGTACTAGTTTCTTTAGTGAAGCAGACCCTTTTTATATTGTTTTATGCTTGTTTTTATGCATAAGGCATTATTATTGGCATTTTACTTTCATCATGTTAAGAATCCCCACTGACTAAAATATTGATATTTCATTTAATAAAGAGACATTTATAACATAAACAATAATCCGTAGTAATGGCAGGGGCCATCATTTCTAATTGCAAAGTTCTTTGGCGGATATAAAAGTCACTTGTTCGCGATCCGAACTTTCATCTGTGCAACTCGAAAACCAACTCCCAACCACTCTTTAGCGATTACCCGTCGTAAAATAACCCCATGGAAATTCTATGGAATTTCGGAACTCATTTCCATGAGTTCCATGGAATTCCATGTAGTTCCATGGGGTTATTTTACACGGGTAATCGCTAAAGAGGTGTCAGTTTATCGGTGACTTAAACTCTTTAGCAATGTGATAAGTCCACAGTAAAGGAGATCCGACATTAAGAGACTTAAAACTTACCACACAATGCCAAAAACAACATTTTTCACTCCTTGACAGTTTACTAGCGCGTCCAATTATATTTATCAGACCCAATTATATAGAAAAGCGGCATAAAGATAATTTCGATGTATTATTTCAACAACCGCATGGTTGGTTTGGCAGAATCCACCCAAGCATTTATTATTTAAATGGCCTAATGCTGATAATTACATACGACGGATTTATAACATTAGCAATTAAGATTCATCGACTTCAAAGTAAAAGAAGTTACTGATTTTGTTCAAGTTTCACTTTTCTGTTCCGTGACAAGCAATCTTTCGTGTTGAGTTATGACTCCAAAATGTCAGTACCTCTAGAACACTTAGACAAAGTTGCAATGACGTCATTCAACAATTTGTAAACAGAATAATATAGTTAATATCCATCGAAGAAATTGTTTCACGCGTCATTAAAAGGACGCTACTTCTAGATATATTTTAAAGGAACCATAATTATATTCTGAGAAGCACTAACCATGTCAGTTCAAAGTCACTGATCACAAAAAGAAAGGAGTTACACACTCACCTTGAACTAAATGATTCGAAGCTTGCACACCAATTGTTGTAATTATTTCTACTTGTAGGCGGGCCGGAGTCAAACGGATGTAAACAATGAAAATCAAAATGTTGTTCAGAAAAACATGATAGTTTATATAGCGTTTCTCGATATGCATGGGAGTATATAAAGCTTTCCTGTAAAAGGGTAAAAGGTATGGTAATCGTGTGTTTATTTGCTACAAACAAGAAAAGTACCAGTACCCCCCCCCCCCCCGGAGGGGAGGGGGTACACCCTTATAGGGGCTATATAGGTATGTGCGGCTCCAAAGGGTATGGTTTTCAGCCGTTTTGGTCTTAAATAGGGTATCGATTTTAACTGATTTTGGCCATTTTGGTCATAAATAGGGTATGGTTTTTGTACTCTATCCTTGATATGGGTATGATTTTAAGTCGAGAAGCCACTTATCGAAAGAAAATCAACAAAAGCCCTTCACAAATTATGTTTACGGTAGATGAACATTGGTCTGAACTAGGGATCCAATTATAACGCAGGTCTGAAACAGGATTTTGATGTAAAGTTCAGGTCATAAGAAGGATTTCGAATTTTTGATCAGGTCACGAATTAGGTAGGGAATATAGCACATTTTGGTCATAAATAAGGTAAGGATTTTGGGAAGCGGGTCGCACACCCCTACCCAATTTTTTCGGAGGTACCCCCCGGCCAGTACCCTAGATTCCACACGAATCAAGAATCCTAGTACGTTTAAGCAAGCAAGAGTTAATAGCTTTTGAATGATAATGTTTCAGTAAAATCGTTAGCCGCATATGAAACTATATATTCATACTAGGCACGAGACTGAAGACCATTGATATTGGATGAACTTTAAAAGCCGGTTAATCTGCCCGTGCAGGCAACGGCAGAGATTAGCCAACGCCAATAACAACCCGTCACCTCACGTGCTGATTCGTGGCTAATACAGCCACCAGAAAACTTTGTTTTCATTCGTTCGGAGGGTTCACTTGTTACACTGAAAAGAACATACATACACTCTAAATAAACACTGTTACGATCTTTTGCATAACGATATAGAGTAATCTGAAGGTTCATGGAATAAATTCAAACCTTGCCAAATTGCTTATAAGGATGAAAGGACTCCCTGCTTACAGTCCCGGTGATTACATGTACTAGCCCGCGGGCAGACGTCTAGTGTTCTTTGGTTTCGCGCCAGCACAGTATAAGTTAGCACTGACACGTCAGTACTCAGGCACTTCTGGCTGTTGAAACTGTTATTGACCTAGTAAGTTTTCTTGCCATAACACTATGCAGTGTGTTTGATTAAAACGCGCTAATAATGTTTTTGTTTAGTAAATGGCAATACATCAAAATGACCACTATCATGTAAGCATGTGACCCCGTGCCAGAAAAATAGAACCAATAAAATCTGAACTGAAATCAGTACTGGTTGTTTGTTAATGTAATTTGATATCGTTTTGTGGTTACAACATATCATTATGTAAGCTGTTAGGAACGAGCTTTTGACCCCACGACAGTCACATTGACGTCATCAGTCTAGGATCCCTAAGAAGCGTAGTTGTCCCTGAACAAAAACAATTTTGACGGCAAACGTTCAAGTCATTTGCATATTGGGAAGATCCGTCGATTAGTCGGGCGATTTTTTGGTAAATAATCATTAACACTGACGAAAGCTCAGCCAGCGGCCGGGACTATATTGGAGAAAAGAATGGAGTATTTCCACCACCTGCTTCTTGTGCTTGTTCCATCAATGATGACTATGCTGGTGATTTTAATTGCTACAGTTCTGTATCACGCAAGGCGTAGGTCGCTCATCACGGAAGACAACAACATATATCAAAAAGCCGAAAAGATTCCGCAGGAAAACGACGAGAGATTTGCAACTGGTAAGAGCTTCATAATTTACTTTTTCGTGATGATCATCATCGGCTACCATAGCCTGTTTACGCGATGTGTCTAGTCGGCTTACCGCGAATTTGTGATGTCTAAAAGTCAGCGTGACATGAAATTAAGTTTCACTCAGCAAATAGCTTAAGTCAGCAAAATGGAACAAAACAAATATCACTGAAAATACTCTTGAACTGATGTTGTGATGGCTACGTTCAGAGTTTGCACGAGCCACTGTGTATGCTACTGGAAAGTCTAAATTATCCTAGTTTCAGCCAGACCCAAAAATCAAATAGCGTGATATTGAGTTTAAGAGCTTCAATGTAATCACGCTACATTTCTTGTTATTAAGAGAGCCGAATAACAGATGAGAACAATACTTATTTCCGTCAGAGGAGAATTTACAAAATGGATCTTATTTCAGTCAGCGAAAAGGTTAAAAGGGTATTACCAAGGGATCCAGGATCTCAGGAATCTGCGATTTGCCATTCGGTGACAGGCGAAATTGTTCGGATCATGTAAAAGGTTTTAATTATATAAAGACTTGTCATACACGTTTATCACCACTTTGAAAAATGACGCACTTTGACCACTTGAGTTGATTGACGATTGAGATAGACAGGTCGATGACACTTATGAGTGTTTTTATTAAGGATAAATTAAGTATACTGCCTGCTTTGATTCTTGGTAATAAATATCTTTACAGTATTTTTCAATTAACAGTCACACTTAAAATGTTTTAAGAAAAGATGGCTTAATGTTCTGAATTTTTCCTGAAAAATTGAACTCAGCTTTGGTTGTGAAATTTCCATTAATTATACGATTGCATAAAATTATCTTATTTTATACTGTCATGTATTATATTGCATGTATTATATTGCATGACTGATAATACATAGAGGATATTACACGGTGGCGAGAAGATATGAATTTTATGTTCGAACTCGGCAGTGGCAAGAAAAATATTTCACAAGTAAGCCCGGCGAACGACTGAGATATTGCTCCGTGCAACGAGAACATAAAATTCATACCTTCAAGTTGACGTGTAATGTTCTTTTATTATTTCTATAATAACCCAAGTTATTCTCGCATTTTGATTCGTTCTCGCCTATGATCTATTAGAGGACAGATGCACGATTGACGTCATCGTTACAAAGTTTTCCCTCTACTGTTTTAAAATGGCGGAAAGTTTTGAGAATTAGGATAATGATTTACGTGACTGGGCAAAAGATAAGGTACAAAAAAGTCTTGCCGTGGCATTGAACAGGTTCGAGAAGTCAGAAGAAGAAAGATAAAGCTGTTTCTTTAAGAAAATGATCTAGAAAAAAATTTCGAGCAGTCTCAGTTGGCAGTCGAGCGTGACTAAACCACGCACAAAATTGGTCTCGGTAAGCCGAGAACCATTGCTTTATCTCGAATTTAACAAACCCAACAAAAAAAATTTTCCGAGATCAATTTATTTAAAAAAATCAACTTTTCCCAGTGTCAAAACAACTGTTAACACGCTGATTGATGTCAGGAACGAAACATCAAAACATCACTTCTTAAAATCGGTAAAATAAACACATTACCTTGCCTTCGATGCGGCGAATGTTCCAGTCCGTTTCAGGGCACAGCAGCGAGTTAAGTATAGCTAACCACAGCTCGCGGTCGACAGTATCGCAGCTAACATGTGTCTCCGACACCATATCAAACTGATTTGAGAATCAACAACCACAGCAGACAAAAATCTCCACCGTCATTTACGCTTCTTTCATTCAAAACTCGAATCAAAGGGCCTCTAGGTTGACCGCAACCATAAGTTTTCAGAGGGCATTTTTTCAACTCCTGCTATTTTCAAGGCAACGTCCATGCTTTTCGGCTCACAGGGCTGCTCTGATGACAAAATCTGACTTGATTTTTCCAGCATTTTCTTCATGATTTTGAAATTTCGCAGTTCAATTCTGCTTTCGCTGTAAGTTTTCATTCCACGAGGAGCGATGCTCGAGTCAGGTTTGACAGTGGCGTGATTCTCCTCGACCAATCACAATTGTTTGCTACGCACAGTAGCCAATGAAATCGCTTCATTTTGTATAGATAATAGACTACGTCAAATGGCTTTTTTTCGTCTTGGCCAAAATGGCCAACGGCGGGCGGGGCAAAGGTCGGCTTTCGCGTTATATTGAAATATTTTGAAATAAAAAAGGCTTTGCGTTATTTAAATATATAAAACAAATAGATTCCATGTTGCCGTGCATCTGTTCAGTAATAGATCACAGAAGATGCCAAAATGTGGTAAAAACACCAGTGGCACACTCGGCTACGCCTCGTGTGCCACTTTTTTGTTCTTAGGGACTGTTGATTAATTATACGTAGGAACCCCCCAATTTCCCTCAAATAAATTTCAGAGCCCCCACCTTTACCTCTGCGACAGCCTCAACCAATAAAAAAAAATAATAATCTACCTAGTGGAGAGCAACAGTTGAAGCACTGCCAACCACTCTACCGGACCGCGTAGTGACTGTTTCTGGCATTATAATAAATTCCTCCTCCTCATCACTCCACGGTCCAGCAGCTAGGACCTCATCTTCCGAACTGCAAGCATCCTCTTCTGTTCTTCACTTGAGTCATCATCATGATAATCGCCAGTCACATTTTTGCCATATTTTGCAGTTTGTATTGCAATGGATATTACCACACCTGCTTGGTCAACTCCGCTTAACAGCAAATGACTTGAGATCCTCTGCACCCAATCATCTTTCCTTCCATTACAGGAAAGTTTGTAGTGCTTTAGATAGTGCTGAAGCTCCGGCTTTGTCAGGGAGTGCAGTTGACCATTTTTTTGTAGTTTCTTCCAGTCATAATCGAAGAAAGTTTTCTGCTCTATTGTATCTTTTTTGTTGTTGTTTCTCTCTTGCTCTAATCAGTGCACATGCTTTCTGCTTTTCCATGTGTTGAACATAGGCTTGTTATACTTTTAATATTTTTATAGTTCAGTTTCTAACAAGCATGTTTCTTCTTATGTTCAAGATAACTACATCCAAGTTTGTTTAATAAAAGGTTTAGCATAATTCCCTGCATTTACACATAACACTTGTTAACTGATTGCCCTGTTTAATAAAGCAATCAAGAGTTCATTCATGAAAAAATAGGGGCTTGTATTTCTGATTAGCAAAATCAACTGAGCAATTGTCATTGTTATACTTTGACAGATTACTAACTTGTGTTACCTATCATATAAATTCTGATTTCATACTTCACATTTTGAATGGTCTAAGTTCACATGAG
>JAHPZR010040629.1:7500-22968 GCA_019787425.1 Platygyra sinensis | reverse complement strand
GTTTGTTCGAGTTGAAGTTGAATAAACCCCAATGTAAAGGCTAACCGTAGGCAACTCGCCGCAGGAAGTTAAGGACACTCGCTCAGATATTTTTCAACCTGCAACCTACAAAATATACCCAGTCCTCAGTGTAGAGCACTTTATAATAATTAAGCGTGGGAGATCACAAAGCCTTGGAAAGAGTCGTCACACAGTATATAAAATCTATAAGCCCGACAATGATGAAAATATTGAACATAAGCAATATTCAGTGAACTTTGGAAAATGAATAAATTTAACTTTTGTCGTTTCTTCCGGAATTAAGTTTGAACCGTTATTGTATATTACATTCAAATTTCGCGCAATTCCCAACTTGGAATATTTCTAGGTGAAATGGAATATGGAGGGAGCCAGAGCGCAAGTAAGCCAAGCACAACAAAATATCACTTTCCTTCAATTTTGCCGTCGAAGGCTAGTCGGCGATTAATTAATATGGTTAATATATATCGCGACGCACATGGCACCACTAACACTATGTAGTCTTAGTTAATATACCTGACGTTGATTATATAAGATCATTTGGTTTTATCAACTGGGTTGATAATGTGAATTGGCCACCGCAAAGAGATTCGGAAGCTGGCGTTTCGAGCGTTAGCCCTTCGTCGAAGCGAATCGACAGTTTCTTTAGAAACTTACCCCCTTTATTCATTATTTTGCTGATTATATAAGTTGTTTGTAAAGGGACTCTTCAATATATCATACTGTCAGTTATAACACCTAAATTCTCGGCAGTACATATACCTTTCTCTCCAATTTTAACCCACGCCCTGCGCTCAGTCTACTAAATTAAAGTGCAGGTACGTATACTGCGGAGTGCGGACTTCGCGAAAGGTAGAAAATTAACCGCGACGCGGAGACAGCTGCAAAAAGTCCTCTAGTTCAAGATAACTTCGTCTGTTGCATATTCCGTGACGGATATTGTGAAACCAAGGAAACTGAGCTTGTTTACATGGCATAAGTGTAACTGAAACTAAAAAGCAATGTTGGGTCGAAATATATGGAGAACGTTTGTCGAACCACGATACATGCATATCACGAGAAAGAGTTTGAAACAGTATATGAAAGCCGAGAGCTCCGGAACCCGAAGCCATGATGCTTATACTTATGTATTTGTTCACGAGAGTATTTTTCGAGAGTAAAGGAATAAATTTTGACGCGGAAAAATTCAATTCCAAACGCAAAGCGACATAGGTTCAGCGAGAGAAAGTAAGAACTTGAATCAGTATTCATTCCGACCTTGTGGATTCGGACCTTTATCTTCTTGAATAGCTTCAAAATAAGTTGCATGATTCATGAAAAAAGCAAAATGACTATTTCGGCAAATATCGAATATATGTTAACGCCAGTTTACAGTTATCGTTGTCTCACGTAAATATTTTCTGTTTTAAATAAGTTAGATTTCCGAAATATTTGAAGTGGGCGAAACATTTCGTATTACAGCACTTAGAGAAGTTTCCGCCGGTCTAGCCCGCAGAGATGATCCCAGCTCAACCAACATTCTTCTGTAGTATATTAGTATTAACTAGCATCCAGACGCCTGCTCAGTGATCATGCAAGGCGGTCCAAAAAGATCTTCGATTAGAAATAAGGTAAACAGAACCCTTATCGCTTTCCAAAAGAAACGCCTAGAAGGTTCGGTAACGGTGATATATTTTTTTTACGTGATATTCTCTGTTGACTGCACGCTGTTTACCTTCAGTTCCTTGATACAAAACAAAGGACAGCACTGAAACACTTGAATCAAATAAACCACACATGAGTAGACCAATCCCTAACCGCCTAAAGCAATATCATCAATCACTGACTGGCTAGCGGGCTACAGGCAGTTTCTTCCTACAGTACAGTGACATACTGCACTAACAACTAGTGAGCTCAGCCTAAAATAAATCAGGTATAGACCTACGACAAAGCTGTCTAACTGAGTGACTGAAAAAAAATAATGGATTTAATTAACAGCAACACAGTCTCAGCGTTTGTTCTATTGCTGTTGACACTGGTTATGTTCTTACTTCTTGCAATTCTGTCCAATGTTCGTTGCTTGAGAATGGCGAAGATCCAAGAGCTCCAGAACAAACAGCACAAGGAAAAGGAACCAGAAGAACATGATGAACGATTTGCAACTGGTAGGTATTTCTTCAGTGAAACAGACCCTTTTTATTATTGTTATTATGCTTGTTTTTATGCAGAAGGCATTAATTATTAGCATTTACATTTATCGTGTTAAGAACCCCACTGACTAAAATATTGATAATTTAATTTAATAAATATACATTAATACATAAACCATAATCGTAGTAATAGCAGGGGCCATCAGTTCTAATGCAAAGTTCTTTGGCGGATATAAAAGTCACTTGTTCGCGATCCGATTTTCATCTGTGTAACTCGAAACCAGCTCCAACTCTTTAGCAAACCCGTCTAAAATAACCCCATGAAATTCTATGGAATTTCGGGAACTCATTTCCATGGAGTTCCATGGAATTCCATGGAATTCCATGGAACTCCATGGCACTACATGGAGATCCGTGGGGTTATTTTACACGGGTAATTGCTAAAGAGTTGTTTATCGGTGACTTAAACTCTTTAGCAATGTGATAAGTCAGCAAGTAAAGGAGATCCGACATTAAGAGACTTTTAAAACTTACGATACAATGCCAAAAACAACATTTTTCACTCCTTGACAGTTTACTAGTGCGTCCAATTATTTTTGTCAGACCCAATTATGTAGAAAAGCGCCATTAAGATAATTTCGATGTATTATTTCAACAACCGCATGGTTGGTTGGCAGAATCCACCCAAGCATTTATTGTAACAGCCACAGTTTTGACGAAATGGCCTAATGCTGATAATTACATACGGACTGATTAATAACAGCAATTAAGGTAGATCTGATTCATCGACTTCAAGGTAAAGACTTAAGCAGAAGTTACTGATTTTGTTCAAGTTCCACTCTTCTGTTCCGTGACAAGCAATCTTTCGTGTTGAGTTATGACTCCAAATGTCAAGTACCTCTAGAACACTTAGACAAAGTTGCAATGACGTCATTTAATAATTTGTAAACAGAATAATATAGTTAATATCCATCGAAGAAATTGTTTCAGCGTCATTAAAAGGACGCTACTTCTAGATATGTTTTAAAGGAACCATAATTATATACTGAGAAGCACTAACCATGTCAGTTCAAAGTCACTGATTACAAAAAGAAAGGAGTAACACACTCACCTTGAACTAAATGATTCGAAGCTTGCACACCAATCGTTGTAATTATTTCTACTTGTAGGCGGGCCGGAGTCCAACGGATGTAAACAATGAAAATCAAAAGGTTGTTCAGAAAAACATGAAAGTTTACATAGCGTTTGTCGATATGTATGGGAGTATATAAAGCTTTCCTGTAAAAGGGTAAAAGTGTGGTAATGGTCAGCGTGTGTTTATTTGCTACAAACAAGAAAGGTACCGTACCAGTCTCCCCCCCCCCCCAATCCGGAGGGGAGGAGGTGCTCCCTTATATGGGCTATATTATCATCATCATCATCATCAATCTTTATTTATACACGAAATCGTATCATTTTAAATGGTCTTCCTAGGAATCGTGTTTAAAACTAGACTAAAATACTCTAAAGAACTATTGACTATAATGCTAAAAATACAAAAACTTACATTATGAATAATAAGAGTTACAATGGATCAAGGTGTATTAGAAAAATCTTTCCCATGAAATGAAGTTTTAAAAACATTTAAACCAGGCAGTTTTCTAATCTCTGAGGGAATCTTGTTCCACAGAACAGATCCTCTGTAGTGTAGGCTCCCTTTTGCAGACTCAGTTCTGGGTCTGGGGACATAATTTATCTCAGAATTTCTGAGATTGTGTGAATGTACATTTGAGGTGTTGGTAAAGATCCGCTTCAGATACGCTGGGGAAAGATTATTATATGTGCGGCTCCAAAGAGTATGGTTTTCAGCCGTTTTGGTCTTAAATAGGGTATCGATTTTAACTGATTTTGGCCATTTTGGTCATAAATAGGGTATGGTTTTTGTACTCTATCCTTGATATGGGTATTGTTTTAAGTCGAGAAGCCACTTATCGAAAAGAAAATCAACAAAAGCCCTTCACAAATTGTGTTTAAGCATTGAACATTGGTCTGAACTAGGGATCCAATTATAACGCAGGTCTGAAACAGGATTTTGATGTAAAGTTCAGGTCATACATAGGATTTCGAATTTTTGATCAGGTCACAAATAGGGTAGGGAATATAGCAAATTTTGGTCATAAATAAGGTAAGGATTTTGGGAAGCGGGTCGCACACCCCTACCCAATTTTTCTGGAGGTACCCCCCGGCCAGTACCTTAGATTCCTCACGAATAAAGAATCCTATTACGTTTAAGCAAGAGTTAATAGCTTTTGAATGATAATGTTTCAGTAAAATCGTTAGCCGCATATGAAACTATATATTCATACTAGGCACGAGATTGAAGACCACTGATGTTGGATCAACTTTAAAAGTCGGTTACCCGTGCAGGCAACGGCAGAGATTCTGTCATAGCCAACGCCAATAACATCCCGTCACGTCACGTGCTAATTACAATACGTCAGTACGTGGCTAATACAGCTACCAGAAACTTTGTCTTCATTCGTTCGGAGGCTGTACTTGTTACAAAAAGAACACACATACACTCTAAATAAACACTGTTACGATCTTTTGCATAACGATATAGAGTAATCTGAAGGTTCATGGAATAAATTCAAACCTTGCCAAATTGCTTATAAGGATGAAAGGACTCCCTGCTTAGTCCCGGTGCTTAGTAGCCCGCGGGCAGACGTCTAGTGTTCCTTGGTTTAGCGCCAGCACAGTATAAGTTAGCACTGACACGTCAGTATTCAGGCACTTCTGGCTTTTGAAACCGTTATTGACCAAAGTTTTCTTGTCGTAACACTCTGCAGTGTGTTTGATTAAAACGCGCTAATGATGTTTTTGTTTAGTAAATGGCAATACATCAAAATGACCACTATCATGTAAGCATGTGACCCCGTGCCAGAAAAATAGAACCAATAAAATCTGAACTGAAATCAGTACTGGCTGTTTGTTAATGTAATTTAATATCGTTTTGTGGTTACAACATATCATTATGTAAGCTGTTAGAAACGAGCTTTTGACCCCACGACAGTCCGCACATTGACGTCATCAGTCTAGGATCCCTAAGAAGCGTAATTGTCCCTGAACAAAAACAATTTTGACGGCAAACGTTCAAGTCATTTGCATATTGTGAAGATCCGTCGATTAGTCGGGCGATTTTTTGGTAAATAATCATTAACACTGACGAAAGCTCAGCCAGCGGCCGGGACTATATTGGAGAAAAGAATGGAGTATGTCCACCACCTGCTTCTTGTGCTTGTTCCATCAATGATGACTATGCTGGTGATTTTAATTGCTACAGTTCTGTATCACGCAAGGCGTGAGTCGCTCATCACGGAAGACAACAACATATATCAAAAAGCCGAAAAGATTCCGCAGGAAAACGACGAGAGATTTGCAACTGGTAAGAGCTTCATAATTTACTTCTTCGTGATGATCATCATCGGCTACCATAACCTGTTTACGCGATGTGTCTAGTCGGCTTACCGCGAATTTGTGATGTCTAAAAGTTAGCGTGACATGAAATTAAGTTTCGCTCAGCAAATAGCTTAAGTCAGCAAAATGGAACAAAACAAATATCACTGAAAATACTCTTGAACTGATGTTGTAATGGCTACGTTCAGAGTTTGCACGAGTCACTGTGTATGCTACTGGAAAGTCTAAATTATCCTAGTTTCAGCCAGACCCAAAAATCAAATAGCATGATATTGAGTATTAACAATACTTATTTCCGTCAGAGGAGAATTCACAAAATGGATCTTATTTCAGTCAGCGAAAAGGTTTAAAAGGGTATTACCAAGGGATCCAGGATCTCAAGAATCTGCGATTTGCCATTCGGTGACAGGCGAAATTGTTCGGATCATGTAAAAGGTTTTAATTATATAAAGACTTGTCATACACGTTTATCACCACTTTGAAAAATGACGCACTTTGACCACTTGAGTTGATTGACGATTGAGATAGACAGGTCGATGACACTTATGAGTGTTTTTATTAAGGATAAATTAAGTATACTGCCTGCTTGTAAATATCTTTACAGTATTTTTCAATTAACAGTCACACTTAAAATGTTTTAAGAAAAGATGGCTTAATGTTCTGAATTTTTCCTGAAAAATTGAACTCAGCTTTGGTTGTGAAATTTCCATTAATTATACGATTGCATAAAATTATCTTATTTTATACTGTCATGTATTATATTGCATGTATTATATTGCATGACTGATAATACATAGAGGATATTACACGGTGGCGAGAAGATATGAATTTTATGTTCGAACTCGGCAGTGGCAAGAAAAATATTTCACAAGTAAGCCCGGCGAACGACTGAGATATTGCTCCGTGCAACGAGAACATAAAATTCATACCTTCAAGTTGACGTGTAATGTTCTTTTATTATTCTATAATAACCCAAGTTATTCTCGCATTTTGATTCGTTCTCGCCTATGATCTATTAGAGGACAGATGCACGATTGACGTCATCGTTACAAAGTTTTCCCTCTACTGTTTTAAAATGGCGGAAAGTTTTGAGAATTAGGATAATGATTTACGTGACTGGGCAAAAGATAAGGTACAAAAAAGTCTTGCCGTGGCATTGAACAGGTTCGAGAAGTCAGAAGAAGAAAGATAAAGCTGTTTCTTTAAGAAAATGATCTAGAAAAAAATTTCGAGCAGTCTCAGTTGGCAGTCGAGCGTGACTAAACCACGCACAAAATTGGTCTCGGTAAGCCGAGAACCATTGCTTTATCTCGAATTTAACAAACCCAACAAAAAAAATTTTCCGAGATCAATTTATTTAAAAAATTCAACTTTTCCCAGTGTCAAAACAACTGTTAACACGCTGATTGATGTCAGGAACGAAACATCAAAACATCACTTCTTAAAATCGGTAAAATAAACACATTACCTTGCCTTCGATGCGGCGAATGTTCCAGTCCGTTTCAGGGCACAGCAGCGAGTTAAGTATAGCTAACCACAGCTCGCGGTCGACAGTATCGCAGCTAACATGTGTCTCCGACACCATATCAAACTGATTTGAGAATCAACAACCACAGAAGACAAAAATCTCCACCGTCATTTACGCTTCTTTCATTCAAAACTCGAATCAAAGGGCCTCTAGGTTGACCGCAACCATAAGTTTTCAGAGGGCATTTTTTCAACTCCTGCTATTTTCAAGGCAACGTCCATGCTTTTCGGCTCACAGGGCTGCTCTGATGACAAAATCTGACTTGATTTTTCCAGCATTTTCTTCATGATTTTGAAATTTCGCAGTTCAATTCTGCTTTCGCTGTAAGTTTTCATTCCACGAGGAGCGATGCTCGAGTCAGGTTTGACAGTGGCGTGATTCTCCTCGACCAATCACAATTGTTTGCTACGCACAGTAGCCAATGAAATCGCTTCATTTTGTATAGATAATAGACTACGTCAAATGGCTTTTTCTCGTCTTGGCCAAAATGGCCAACGGCGGGCGGGGCAAAGGTCGGCTTTCGCGTTATATTGAAATATTTTGAAATAAAAAAGGCTTTGCGTTATTTAAATATATAAAACAAATAGATTCCATGTTGCCGTGCATCTGTTCAGTAATAGATCACAGAAGATGCCAAAATGTGGTAAAAACACCAGTGACACACTCGGCTACGCCTCGTGTGCCACTTTTTTGTTCTTAGGGACTGTTGATTAATTATACGTAGGGACCCCCCAATTTCCCTCAAATAAATTTCAGAGCCCCCACCTTTACCTCTGCGACAGCCTCAACCAATAAAAAAAAATAATAATCTACCTAGTGGAGAGCAACAGTTGAAGCACTGCCAACCACTCTACCGGACCGCGTAGTGACTGTTTCTGGCATTATAATAAATTCCTCCTCCTCATCACTCCACGGTCCAGCAGCTAGGACCTCATCTTCCGAACTGCAAGCATCCTCTTCTGTTCTTCACTTGAGTCATCATCATGATAATCGCCAGTCACATTTTTGCCATATTTTGCAGTTTGTATTGCAATGGATATTACCACACCTGCTTGGTCAACTCCGCTTAACAGCAAATGACTTGAGATCCTCTGCACCCAATCATCTTTCCTTCCATTACAGGAAAGTTTGTAGTGCTTTAGATAGTGCTGAAGCTCCGGCTTTGTCAGGGAGTGCAGTTGACCATTTTTTTGTAGTTTCTTCCAGTCATAATCGAAGAAAGTTTTCTGCTCTATTGTATCTTTTTTTGTTGTTGTTTCTCTCTTGCTCTAATCAGTGCACATGCTTTCTGCTTTTCCATGTGTTGAACATAGGCTGGTTATACTTTTAATATTTTTATAGTTCAGTTTCTAACAAGCATGTTTCTTCTTATGTTCAAGATAACTACATCCAAGTTTGTTTAATAAAAGGTTTAGCATAATTCCCTGCATTTACACATAACACTTGTTAACTGATTGCCCTGTTTAATAAAGCAATCAAGAGTTCATTCATGAAAAAATAGGGGCTTGTATTTCTGATTAGCAAAATCAACTGAGCAATTGTCATTGTTATACTTTGACAGATTACTAACTTGTGTTACCTATCATATAAATTCTGATTTCATACTTCACATTTTGAATGGTCTAAGTTCACATGAGTACAAGGTATTCTACAATGTTTGTTTCTTTGACAAGGATAATCTGATGAAACAAGTTTATTTTTTTCAAGGCCCCCTCTCATCAGAGAAAACAATTTAGGAAGCCCCCCCTCCTTGTTGTGATTTTATTTCGAGCCCCCCCCTAATTTTCCTCCAGCCCCCCCCCCCCGGACCCATAATTAATGAACGGTCCCTTTCCACATTTTGACGTCGTCTGTGATCTATTACTGAACAGACGCACGGCAACATGGAATCTATTTGTTAAATAGACATGCTGATAACGGCGTCTTTGGTTATTTATCGAAGATTTCCGACCATTTTCCGAAGATTTTCCAAAAACTTATCCGAAGATCGTATCAGGAGTGTCTACATAATTAAACATGAAAACGAGGTTGCAAATAAGGTTGTTTTTCCTAGAATTCAGTTAAAGCAAGAAACAATAATAGTTTCTAATGAAACTGTTTCGCGGTGTCGGAGGGCAAATGAAAGTAAAACGCTTAGCTAATTATCAATGTGAACTGAGTTAATAAGCTTTCCTCGTGGAGGAAACACTGGAAAGCTGGAAAAATGATGTTTCGAGTGTTCACCGCCACCTCGTCAGAGAAAAGTGCAAAGGAATGAAACGTCAGCCGTTTTCCTTTTCTAAGTTTGTTACGGTGGCTCAATTACCTACTCTAGTTCATGTTATAAATAGATCTCGTTCCGGGGGGACTTCCATACAAAAAAGGCGGGGGAGCTTGTCGTACCTTTGAGGGATTAAATACGAGGTTTTTGGTATCTCCTACGGTGTTCAGTCTCTAAACGACCACAGCAAGAGCTTTCACGGCACCTTTTAGAGTCTGAGCCGAAATATATCTGGCAGGATATTTATTATAATCACGTAATTTTAAATTTTGTCACAGAATCGTTACTTTTATTTTTGAATTAAGGGGTGAAAAAAAATTAAGCCACCCCCATAAAACATGCTTTAGTACTTCGAAGGGGATGGGAGTTTCTTTGGGGGAGCTTTTTATTACGGGAGTTCCCTTGTTGCTTAATCTCAGATAAATTGTCAGTTTTGGTTTTGGTTTTTATTCAGTTATACAGAGAAGACGAGGCAGTAGACTTAGTCTTCCTTGCATTCTGACCACCGGATGAGCCATCGACCATAGCTGGCCTGGGACTCGCCTGGGGAACCTTCCTGCTAATCACGTTATCTTCAGCGTGTGGCAATAAATTTGTGACAGAGAGGCTACACCATCGACCATATCAAGCTGTACTACTGACATTGATAAAGAGACCGTTTAATCTTTACGGTTTATTGTATGTTTTGCGATGTGAGTTTTTATCACAGTTGAATTCAGATGATGATCAGATATGATGATCAAACTTAGTTTTAGTCGTTTAGGCTGTTCTTCTTTTAATTATGTCTTTATTTTATGTCTTATCTTTAGCAAAAAGTTTTGTGCATGTATTTACATTGGGTATCAAGTTGTATCTTGTATACAGTGGAACCTCGTTAATACGACCACCTTTGGGCCAAGGAAAACTGGTCGTATTAACGGGGTGGTCGTATTAAAGGGGTTCTTTAAATAGGAAAATGACTGACTGGGCTTTTCTTCGGGTCAGAATAAAGTGGCCGTAATAACGAAGTGGTCGTATTAACGGGGTGGTCGTAAGGCGGGGTTCCACTGTATAATCATAGTTTAAGATACCCAGTGGAATATAATCAGTCAAACTTCCATAGCTATTAATCCTATTACACATAACTTTCCAGTTGTGATTGTCTGATGCAGTCACAAGGAACCGTTTAAAAAAACGTTATTGACTAAATCTCAATTACTTGTCCTGACTTATAGACCTTACCAACACGAATATCGGATTTGGAATCCATTGATCTGGAATTGTCAGAGTCACTATTGTAATGTACTGTAACAGTACCTTTTGACGATCATCACCATTGTCTTCAAGTTGCTATTAATTACATGATTACCAATAAAACGACTAGTTTGAGAATTGTTTTAATGCCGAGTCCTTCTTTTTCGATGCCCATTAGTCCAGTCCCTGAAATCTCCTTTCTTCCCGCCCCATATCCATGGGGCTGAACCCGGGCGGGCGAAAGAAGAGTCCAGGATAACTTGCATGCGCATGCTCAGAACGAACCAATCAAGAATCACTAGGTCCCAACCACGCCGCTCGCGTCAATGTGTCGCGCAATGCCTTTTTCAGCTCGCGCTCTGAAAGAAAACATTTTCTTTGACGTTGATATTGTCGCAAAAACCAAAGAAACGTAAAAATCGAAATATGGTTTATCGTGGTCTGTACTCTTATCGACAACGAGTACGCGTCATGAGTCTTTTCCCAAACATTTTTTCGTATTGTTTCTGTATGTTGAGCGATTTTGCAAACGTTTTTGAAAGGAAAGTCTGACGCGTACAAGTAGTCATTTGCATAATGCAGCGCGTGCACTTTCAAGTCCGAGTCGGTGTTTTCAATTGTCAACAAATCTTGGCAAAGATTTCTTTCGTTATCTTTGATATTGTGATAAAAACAAATCGAATGTGGTTTAGCGTGGCACTGGTGCATGAAATTCCATTGATTTGGGATTAATTGACAGGGTTTTAATCAATCTGAATGCAGAAATTGTGGCTTGTATATTATCATTCAGAAAATCGCGCCACAAACCAAATCTGGAAAATACTTCCAAATATGGTTTTTCCCCCGATTTGGGGGGAAAAGATGGCGGCGTTCTGCGCATGCGCATGCAAGTTATCCTGGACTCTTCTTTCGCCCGCCCGGGTTCAGCCCCTATATGGGGCGAGAAGAAAGGAGAGTTCAGGGACTGGACTAGATGCTCATAGAATCACTTTATGAAGTCAGGCTAGCAATGTTGGTCAGGCGAAACATAGTAACTCCGAATGTTACCATCTGTAGTGTTTTGTAAAAATTTCGTCCATATCAAAACAAGGCGAGGCTAGTCGATAGACTGGCAACGCACCCCGCCGCTTCTTTCGTGACATTACCTATTCATAGATTTAAGAGTAACTGACAATTCGTTTAACAATAGTTTATTCAGCTGGATTTGCTTCATCTTTTAGGAAATGAAAATTAAACACCCAAATATACCCACAAGTGCACGGTAACCATGTTAAAGGCATCTTGTTATTATTATTATTTCTAAAGAGCGCAGTAACTATTTTTAAAAAGCGTCTTAAATCTATAACGGTTAAGCAAAAGAATTATGATTTTTTGCCTGAGAGAAGGCAAACCTCTCAACATTCACTAACTAGAACTATTCGTTAAGGTATTAAAACTACATGATATCTGACAGAATCAAATAAAATGTGGCTTTGAATACGATATTTATTTCATCAATCACAAACTAAAAACGCAACTTATGAAACGACACGCACAGTGTTAAAGACTAAAGTGGTTTCAGCGCATCTCACGGCGCCAACGTAGATGCAGCCACAAAATACCCACTCGGTAAGATATAACTCTAAAAAGCATCTCGTAGGCAGCAACAGATTTGAGAAATCGGAATGACTTGAAAGAAATCAACTCTACGCTACATCTGATAAAAAGTGATAAAACGTGCGTGGACGGCTCCAAGTTCCGTTTTGGTCATCACTTAGAGCTACGATCCTGACTCAATTTTTCGAGTAAAACTGAATTCCACTTTATCAAGAGCACATCTCAGCACACCTGCATGTCCTTGAAATAAAAAAAATCTGAGTAATATAACCTTGCAATGTTTGTTAAATTCAGTGATTCTCGCTGTGCTATATTCTGCAATTTTGAGCATAATTGTAAAATGATAAACGAGTTGGGTGTGGCATTCGCAGAACATTAAAAAAAACGCAATAAAACAGTGTAGTCACCGCGCTTGTTTGCGCGTCAGTGGGCTTTTATAATGGGGTATTTTTACTGTTTGCGCGTTAAAAACTCGTATCACCTTCATACAGATAAGATAAAGATAAAAACTTTATTAACGTGTCAAAATCTCTAGTGTACAACGTGCGCTAAGCTACTTGGACGTGCGTTAAGCTACTTAGAAGCCGAAAAGTTTTATCTTGAAAGGAAAGCTTCATTTATTGACATAAGCCTTATTTCAACGGTATCCATACAATTGATTGTGCGTTCTCGTGCAAATTGGGTTATTGAAAGTCTTTTGTTGAAAAAGGATCGTCCAAAAGTGTAAATGATTGTCGTTTCGTGACAACGAATTTCATTTCGACCAAAATGAAAATACATTTACAGTCAATGAATGTCAAAGGATGGTATTGTTTATCTTTTGATGATTTTGAATGTTAACACATATGCAAATGTTATTCTTGAACGTTCCTTACGCACAAATGAAGGTCACATTGGCGTTATTGAGAGTATATTGACTGTAGTGAAACAGATTTGGACACAAATGAATGTTTATTTTCTGTAAATGAAGAGCAAAAGGTGTAGTTAATTTAACATCCACTTATGGTTCGCGCAACAATCGTTTATTCAGCTGGGTTTGTCTCATCTTTAAGGACATGAAAAGTAAAACAGGAAGATCATTCACAACAAGAACTTCAACATTCGTTAATTTAAAAAGCGACACCACGTAATGAACCACAGTCTTGTCTATTGGCATAAAAGCTTGATTTTTTGCGCTAATGAGATTTCGTGAGCCTCAACATTGATAAAAAAAAATGAAAATACAAAAGCACTTAAGTTATTGACAGAGCCTAATACAAAGTGACGTTAAAAATGAATCATACAAGTACAATATCAATCGATCTCAAACTAAAGGTGCAATTAACCTACTGCACGTCGCCATCAGTATCTGATTACACGGGGAGGAAGTAGCAAGAAAAAATTGCGACTGCACAGGGCAGGAACTTCTACTTTGTGTCCACGCTACTAATACGGTAAGCTTCATCATTTACAACCATTCGTAGGCACTAGCGAACTAGTCTTATTTAACACCAGTCTATATCCAATCAAGTGTGCGAGGACAGATAGTAGTTCTGTACATGTATAAGGCTACACAAACCCACTTCATCAGGGATCCGATCCGAACCACCGTTTTGCTTAAATATGTCCAGTAGAAACAGCTTGAGGATGGTTTCCCAACTATATCATCACGCTTATTCTAAATAAGTCTTAAAAACACCCTTTTAAACAACTTCTGGGATTCCTTCCCCCGTTCAAGAGAAGATCGGGGCGGGGGGGGGGGGGGGGGGGGGAATTATCCATTTTGGGAATTTTTCGCGATTCTTGCCGAGCATTAAAATTATTTAAAAATCATTATTTTGCTACACACTTCACCATCCTTTCCAGCATTTTTCAATAAAACTTACAGCAGGCACCATAAACAAAATATATTGCACGGCTTCAAATGACAAACCCGAATACTTTACTTTCCATTTCATGTACCAACGGCCTTCTTAGTTTAGTGAGCTTAGCAAATTAGCTATGACTGATAATGCAGAAAAAAGTTAAAGATTAATAAGCGAATGAGCAGTTACAACTGTGAATTTTTCTCTTCTGACAGCATTGAGGCTATTTGTGTTTTTGCATAGCTTACCATACTTTGTTGTTTTTATCAACGTGATTATACACTTTTCGCTTTCTGTTTCTAAGTCAACCCGCTACGTTTACTTTAGACATCTTGTGAATTGTTCCCTGCATTTTGCATGTGTGGTCGCCTATGCGAGAACAACCTCCAAGTATAAAGATATTTGAAGACTACGTAGGAAAGAAACATATAGCAATCATATTCATTACTGTACGGCTTTACTTTTCAGCGCGAATTATTGAGTCAGACCACTGACGATAGGCATCATCATGAATATGGCACTCTCCTTCTCTCTTGCAGTCATTCAGGCTGTCATGTTATACATGGCCAGCGTTACTTCCCCTGCTTCTGCCACCTGTCTCAAGGTCGAGGATACAACTGACAAATGCAGGAACTCCTACCTTATGATTAACAACAAATGGTACACGAAAGGGAGCTTTGATCAAATCGACTTGCCATATCCGCAGAGCGACGTCTACTGGTATTGTGGATTTTCCAAGGAGCGTACCGGTTGGGGAGGAGTAGCAAATCGGTTGAGTTTCTTCTTCTCTTGGGATGGCACCATTTTCTGGGGGATTTACAAATGCAGGCGTTGAACGTACCGCTTTGGGACCCGACCCAGCGAACGAGCTCAGCATCAATTTCTTCAGCGACGGCAAGATTGAGTGGGAGATAAAACGATGTGATTAGTAACCGTGGTGTCTTTAATCCAGGAGTATAACATTTACAGCCAAAAAACGTTCGCTTGCTAAAAGCTAAGCTACTTCGCTATCTGTAGAAATAAGGTTGGTTGTTGGTTGTCATGCATAGTCCTAATTGCTCTGAACCTGCTGTCAACTCTTCACTGTTTAGCTCAAATTTTCCAAATTGGCTTGGCTGATAGATGTTATAATAAAGCAAACTCCAAACAGTGGGATACTATAAATTGTAAACCATCAAGTAGTATTGTAATAAGTAATTAAAAGCGGCAACTCAGAACATTTCAGTCTTTATCGTTGTGCGAAAAAACGCTGAATACCACATGAAAGAATTTGTGTGACGGACTTCACTCTTCCTGTAATTCGTGAATGTAAAAGTTGTTGGTTGAACATGAAAAGTGAGTGAAAGCTTCCCATACTAGTAGTCACTACTTCGGATGTTAAACTGTGAAACAGTCAGGGTTCTC
>JAHPZR010040629.1:0-2500 GCA_019787425.1 Platygyra sinensis | reverse complement strand
AACATCGACCACAAGCAGTGGTCTGACCTTGCTGCTCGCCGTGTGGCCTGGCGCCGCACAATCCCCCAAGCTGCTGCCCAGTTCGAAGTGGACAGAAGAAATTCACTCAAAGACAAGAGACAGAGGACCAAGGCCCGAGCCGTCTCCACTACCACACTAGACATTACTTTTCCCTGCAGTCACTGCTCGCGGCCCTGTCTCTCCCGCATCGGCCTGGTTAGCCACGAGCGTGCCTGCAATCGACGTTAACGTGGACAAACTTCTTAAATCTTCGATCGCGAAGCCAAGCCATGATTGCTATCCTACCTGGCAACACTCGACGAGATACGATAATAGTTGCCTGATTTCAATGCCTTTCATGTTAACTTACATAGACATAAGGACAGTTAAGTTTTTCTCGTCTGCTGAATCCTGATTGGTCAATTCTGTGATATAAAATGCAACAAGTTTACTGTCCACTGCCTAGTCAGTCATAATGTATGTCACGTGACAAAGCACATGGATAAACACACTTGAAGTTTTCAGCCATCTTTGGATGTTTGTTCTTACAAATTCAAATTTCAGCCGCGCTAGCTATATGCAAGAAGACTTAGTATCAGCTGGTGCATGGTCGCCATATTGTGCGACGTTGTCGTTAAGCACACAGGCCCGCGATCCATGCCGCTAGCCATGTTGACTATGAAGAAAGAGCTGCCTGGGTTTCTCTTTCTATTTCATGCATGCATGTCGTTCTGTTCCAATAATTATGGCGCTCCGCTTCGCTTTGGGTTGCGGGAGCTCGGCTATTACACACAACTTTCGAGTTGTAATTGTCTGATGCAATCACGAGGGCCCATTACAAAAAACCGTTATTGACTAAATCTTGTATGTTTGATCTGACTTATATACCTTGCAATAACAGGCGTCCGATTTGGCATCCATGGACTTGGAATTGTCAGATTGAGCCATTAGTGTAATGTAATAGCACCTGCAGAGTTTTGTAACGATTTCGTTCATATCAAAACAAGGCGCGTAGATAGCCGATAGTGATCGGCAAAGCACCACGCCGCTTCTTTCGTGGCATTAGCTATTCATAGATTTAAGGGTAACTGACAGTTCGCATAGTTTATTCAGCTGCGTTTGCTTCACACGTGCACGGCAACCATGTAAAACAGTACTAGTAGAAGGCATCTTATTATTAGCATTTAAAATATAGGACCCTGCGCGCGCTCTGATTGTTCAAAAATCCATGTTCTATCAGAGTATAAAACATAGAAAGAGCGTGTTTTATTGTTTTGTGCGTGTAAAATCTGTAGTTTGAAGCAAATGAAGAGCCTTAAGCCGTGTATTACACTGTGATAAAACACTCCGGTCTTTTGAGAACACTCGAGAAATGTAGAAAACACTCGCCTGTGGCTCGAGTTTTCTACATTTCCCTGGTGTTCTCAAATGACCATCGTGGTTTATCACAGTGTAATGCGCGGCTTAGGTTTCTTTATTTGTTAATTTTTAAGGAGCACAGTCAATATGTAGTTTTAAAAACCGTCTTGAATCTAAACGGTCAAGCAGAATAATAATAGTCTTTTTTTGCCTGCATGTCGAGAATGCGCAACTCTGAACATTCACAAACTAGAACTATTCATTAAGGCATAAAAACTATAGCTGACAGAACCAAATGAAATGTGGCTTTGAATGCAGTATTTATTTCATCCATCACAAAAACCTTATTTCATCAATCGCAAACTAAAAATTCAACGTATGAAACGATGCGCACAGCTATATAAATGTTTTATTATTATTATTATTATTATTATTATTATTATTATTATTATTATTATTATTATTATTATTATTATTATTATTATTATTATTATTATTAAAAATTGAAGTGATTTCAGCGCATTTCACGGCGCGAACGTGGATATAGCCACTGTATACCCACACGGTAAGATTATTTATACAACAATCTCGTAGGCCACAACAGATGTGAGAGATGTGAAAGATTTGAGAGAAATAAGCTCTACGCTATGTTTGGCAAAAAGTGCGTGGACAGCTGCAAGTTTCATTTTGGTCACTTAGAGCTACGATCTTGACTCAATTTTTCGAGTAAAACGACTGAATTCCACTTTATCAAGAGCACATCTCAGCACACCTGCGTGTCCTTGAAATAAAAAAAATCTTAGTAATATAACCTTGCAGAACCGTGCTGCACGAGTAATAACTTCATCGAGCTATGACGTTGATGTCGATACCTTGTTTCACAAACTCAGCTGCAAAGAATTACATTCTCAACGTCAAATTCAGAAAGCCTTTAAACGGTCTGGTTCCCGAATATCTCACGTCTAAATTTGTAACACGAAATGTATCAAACTATGCTCTGAGGGAATCGGCAAATAAACTTGTTTTTCACTATCCGAGAACAAACTACATACTGTTTTAGTTACAGCGGCGCAACTCTTTACAACAGCTTACCCTGTAATATTAGAGAGTCGAGTTCCTTAAATAAATTTAAACGCCGCGT
>JAHPZR010040628.1:5000-10498 GCA_019787425.1 Platygyra sinensis | reverse complement strand
ATGGTTTTTCTCCCGATTTGGGGGGAAAAAATAGCGGCGTTCTGAGCATGCGCATGCAAGTTATCCTGGACTCTTCTTTCGCCCGCCCGGGTTCCACCCCTATATGGGGCGAGAAGAAAGGAGAGTTCAGGGACTGGATTAGATGCCCATAGAATCACTTTATGAAGTCAGGCTAACAATGTTGGTCAGGCGAAACATAGTAACTCCGAATGTTACCATCTGTAGTGTTTTGTAAAAATTTCGTCCATATCAAAACAAGGCGAGGCTAGTCGATAGACTGGCAACGCACCCCGCCGCTTCTTTCGTGACATTACCTATTCATAGATTTAAGAGTAACTGACAATTCGTTTAACAATAGTTTATTCAGCTGGATTTGCTTCATCTTTTAGGAAATGAAAATTAAACACCCAAATATACCCACACGTGCACGGTAACCATGTTAAAGGCATCTTGTTATTATTATTTTTAAAGAGCGCAGTAACTATTTTTAAAAAGCGTCTTAAATCTATAACGGTTAAGCAAAAGAATTATGATTTTTTGCCTGAGAGAAGGCTAACCTCTCAACATTCACTAACTAGAACTATTCGTTAAGGCATTAAAACTATATCTGACAGAATCAAATAAAATGTGGCTTTGAATACGATATTTATTTCATCAATCACAAACTAAAAATGCAACTTATGAAACGACACGCACAGTGTTAAAGACTGAAGTGGTTTCAGCGCATTTCACGGCGGCAACGTAGATGCAGCCACAAAATACCCACTCGGTAAGATATAACTCTAAAAAGCATCTCGTAGGCAGCAACAGATTTGAGAAATCGGAATGACTTGAAAGAAATCAACTCTACGCTACATCTGATAAAAAGTGATAAAACGTGCGTGGACGGCTCCAAGTTCCGTTTTGGTCATCACTTAGAGCTACGATCCTGACTCAATTTTTCGAGTAAAACTGAATTCCACTTTATCAAGCTGAGCACATCTCAGCACACCTGCATGTCCTTAAAATAAAAAAAATCTGAGTAATATAACCTTGCAATGTTTGTTAAATTCAGTGATTCTCGCTGTGCTATATTCTGCAATTTTGAGCATAATTGTAAAATGATAAACGAGTTGGGTGTGGCATTCGCAGAACATTAAAAAAAAACGCAATAAAACAGTGTAGTCACCGTGCTTGTTTGCGCGTCAGTGAGCTCTTATAATGGGGTATTTTTACTGTTTGCGCGTTAAAAACTCGTATCACCTTCATACAGAATTAAGATAAAGATAAGATAAAGATAAAAACTTTATTAACGTGTCAAAATCTCTAGCGTACAACGTGCGCTAAGCTACTTGGACGTGCGTTAAGCTACGTAGAAGACGAAAAGTTTTATCATGAAAGGAAAGCTTCATTTATTGACATAAGCCTTATTTCAACGGTATCCATACAATTGATTGTGCGTTCTCATGCAAATTGGGTTATTGAAAGTCTTTTGTTGAAAAAGGATCGTCCAAAAGTGTAAATGATTGTCGTTTCGTGACAACGAATTTCATTTCGATCAAAATGAAAATACATTTACAGTCAATGAATGTCAAAGGATGGTATTGTTTATCTTTTGATGATTTTGAATGTTAACACATATGCAAATGTTATTCTTGAACGTTCCTTACGTACAAATAAAGGTCACATTGGCGTTAGTGAGAGTATATTGACTGTAGTGAAACAGATTTGGACACAAATGAATGTTTATTTTCTGTAAATGAAGAGCAAAAGGTGTAGTTAATTTAACATCCACTTATGGTTCGCGCAGCAATCGTTTATTCAGCTGGGTTTGTCTCATCTTTAAGGACATGAAAAGTAAAACAGGAAGATTATTCACAACAAGAACTTCAACATTCGTTAATTTAAAAAGCGAAACCGCGTAATGAACCACAGTCTTGTCTATTGGCATAAAAGCTTGATTTTTTGCGCTAATGAGATTTCGTGAGCCTCAACATTGATAAAAAAAAATGAAAATACAAAAGCACTTAAGTTATTGACAGAGCCTAATACAAAGTGACGTTAAAAATGAATCATACAAGTACAATATCAATCGATCTCAAACTAAAGGTGCAATTAACCTACTGCACGTCGCCATCAGTATCTGATTACACGGGGAGGAAGAAGCAAGAAAGAATTGCGACTGCACAGGGCAGGAACTTCTACTTTGTGTCCACGCTACTAATACGGTAAGCTTCATCATTTGCAACCATTCGTAGGCACTAGCGAACTAGTCTTATTTAACACCAGTCTACATCTAATCAAGTGTGCGAGGAGAGATAGTAGTTCTGTACATGTATAAGGCTACACAAACCCACTTCATCAGGGATCCGATCCGAACCACCGTTTTGCTTAAATATGTCCAGTAGAAACAGCTTGATGATGGTTTCCCAACTATATCATCACGCTTATTCTAAATAAGTCTTAAAAACACCCTTTTAAACAACTTCTGGGATTCCTTCCCCCGTTCAAGAGAAGATCGGGGGGGGGGGGGGGGGGATTATCCATTTTGGGAATTTTTCGCGATTCTTGCCGAGCATTAAAATTATTTAAAAATCATTATTTTGCTACACACTTCACCATCCTTTCCAGCATTTTTCAATAATACTTACAGCAGGCACCATAAACAAAATATATTGCACGGCTTCAAATGACAAACCCGAATACTTTACTTTCCATTTCATGTACCAACGGCCTTCTTAGTTTAGTGAGCTTAGCAAATTAGCTATGACTGATAATGCAGAAAAAAGTTAAAGATTAATAAGCGAATGAGCAGTTACAACTGTGAATTTTTCTCTTCTGACAGCATTGAGGCTATTTGTGTTTTTGCATAGCTTACCATACTTTGTTGTTTTTATCAACGTGATTATACACTTTTCGCCTTCTGTTTCTAACTCAACCCGCTACGTTTACTTTAGACATCTTGTGAATTGTTCCCTGCACTTTGCATGTGTGGTCGCCTATGCTAGAACAACCTCCAAGTATAAAGATATTTGAAGACTACGTAGGAAAGAAACATATAGCAATCATATTCATTACTGTACGGCTTTACTTTTCAGCGCGAATTATAAAGAGTCAGGCCACTGACGATAGGCATCATCATGAATATGGCACTCTCCTTCTCTCTTGTAGTCATTGCTGTCATGTTATACATGGCCAGTGTTACTTCCCCTGCTTCTGCCACCTGTCTCAAGGTCGAGGATACAACTGACAAATGCAGGAACTCCTACCTTATGATTAACAACAAATGGTACACGAAAGGGAGCTTTGATCAAATCGACTTGCCATATCCGCAGAGCGACGTCTACTGGTATTGTGGATTTTCCAAGGAGCGTACCGGTTGGGGAGGAATAGCAAATCGGTTGAGTTTCTTCTTCTCTTGGGATGGCACCATTTTCTGGGGGATTTACAAATGCAGGCGTTGAACGTACCGCTTTGGGACCCAACCCAGTAAACGAGCTCAGCATCAATTTCTTCAGCGACGGCAACATTGAGTGGGAGATAAAACGATGTGATTAGTAACCGTGGTGTCTTTAATCCAGGAGTATAACATTTACAGCCAAAAAACGTTCGCTTGCTAAAAGCTAAGCTACTTCGCTATATGTAGAAATAAGGTTGGTTGTTGGTTGTCATGCATAGTCCTAACTGCTCTGAACCTGCTGTCAACTCTTCAGTGTTTAGCTCAAATTTTCCAAATTGGCCTAACTGATAGATGTTATAATAAAGCAAACTCCAAACAGTGGGATACTATAAATTGTAAACCATCAAGTAGTATTGCAATAGCTAAGTAATTAAAAGCGGCAACTCAGAACATTTCAGTCTTTATTGTGCGCGAAAAAACGCTGAATACCACATGAAAGAATTTGTGTGACGGACTTCACTCTTCCTTTAATTCGTGAATGTAAAAGTTGTTGGTTGAACATGAAAAGTGAGTGAAAGCTTCCCATACTAGTAGTCACTACTTAGATGTTAAACTGTGAAACAGTCAGGGTTCTCAGTTTTTTCACTTTTTCTTTGGCACGATTCAAAAAGATTCAGTCTTCGTAGTGACTTCTTAGATGTCCGCCCAAACGTTTCGCAAGTTACTTTGCGACTTCAGCGGTACTTATCCCTGATGCTAATAATGCAGAATATTGTTCTAAATAGAAACTGGAATCAATATAAGAAAGATCAAACAACATATTGACACGTTCCCTCCAAAACGTCTCTGCACCCAGGTTTTTCAGGTAAGGTAGGTTGGGTGACGATTGGAACTTAGAAAATTGGTGTGTCGCAGAAACTTTTCACCCAATTTAAAAATCTCGGAATCCCCTGTGCTACATGATGTCACTGAGTCCCGTTTTTGATTCTTTCTGTCTCAGAGTCTAAAATCGTCAAAATGTCGTCTTTCTTTCTTTTTCCGGGCGGAGAGGTCGAACAAGTGAGCGAGCAAGCGGTTGAGCGAAGGAGCGCCCCTGGAGTGAGCAAAAAACTGGGAGGAGGGAGGAGGAGAGCAAGAAGGGGGATGGGGTGGGGAGAATCGCTTGCAGTCAATTTACAGAACTCCGTTTGCCCACGAACGGGAGCAAAAGTGCAATTTGATTGGTCAGAAATTTGACATCCATGCATTATCCGATATCTGGAACACAACAAGATCAAAATACATTTTGCCTAATCCAGGGGAAGCTTTGAAATTTTCTGTTCAGGAAACGTATTTAGATCTTTCCCAAAACGGCAAACACATTCATCTAAAATCGGAGCAATAAGCTGTGAATGAACTCTAGTCCGTGGACAGGATCTCCTTGCAATCCATTTATCAAATACTCGTTAGAGTGAAGGAGAAAATTTTAAAAGCTTCTGCATGACTGTATTCTCATGGTCCAGTCCAGTTGACAGGCTCTATCTATTGTGTCCTCCGTCTGGTCGATGTAGTAGAACTGTCAAGTACAGTATGTTGTTTCGGCTGTGGTTTTCCCTCAGAGACTGACGTACCTTTACTTCGAGAAAGCCTTGCATTTGTACAGAGATATCCGTTTGTTAGATCAATTTGATCGAGCTAATGTATCTCCGTTTTTCAAACGTCGATGTTATTAAACGAACAATGACGGGGCAATTGCATTTAAATGTGTCCACAACAATGCCCCAGATCCATTTAATTAGGGGCTATTTTGTCAAAACTTCGCACAATTATTATCCAACCGCACTTCGCAGAGTACAAATAACGCTTAAGACGAGTACAAATATCACGCGGTATTTGTACTCCAGAGGACCGGTTTGACAGGTTTCCCGCCGTTGGCCAATCAGTTAGCTGGATTTCCCGCGCCAATTTCGTTCCGCCTCGCATACTTCTATCACGAATTCCCTGTAAAATTCGCTCGCACGAACATACCAATTTGGCGTGTTGGATAATAAATCTCTTATTAGACGTTTTGTTTTGTAGTATCGCTGAGAAGGCGTAAAGGTCTCGACATTTTTGTTCCAAAGGTTTCTACCCAGAAAGG
>JAHPZR010040624.1:0-26581 GCA_019787425.1 Platygyra sinensis | reverse complement strand
CTGATATTTTTTCAGGCTTCTTCTTTCCAATTGCTTAAATTGGAAAATTTACTGCGATGATCACTCTTCACTTTCATCTAAAACCGGAGTGCAAATATGAATTATTTCATTTATTCTTCACAAAGATACTCTTTGTTGTATGAGTTGCTGCCAGCCTAGTACAGAGTTAACAGGATCTCCCTAGCTAGCCAGCAAATGAATTTGTTGCATTGACTTTATTACAAAATTTACTGCCGGCGGGTGATAGTTTCTTTGGCACAACTCAGTCAAACACATTTGTTTGATTTTGTTTGATTGAGTGCCATTAAGTTCAGTTGCAGAACAGTTTGTGCAGTTACGCCAGACATACAATGAATCTCTGTTGGTCTCCATTGTTCATCAGTTTAGAAAAGAAAGACTCACTCCACATATACTTGTAAAAAAAAAAATCATTTGGGAATTGAAACATCTTGAAATAAAACTAATTAGTATAATTATACTAACACAGTGGATAGTGTTGAAGGCGCACGCTGATTGGTTAGTCAAACTCCAAATATCCTTTGCTATTTACCTCGGAGCAACTCAAGAAAAAATGGCGTCCTGGTTTGCATCCATAACAAGTGTGGTGTATATTATCTCACTGTTTTAGTATATACTAAAACAACTGTTCACCCCAGTGTGGGTGGCTTAAAGCGGTGGGTATTTACCTCGCCGGTTCGGTAAATATCCACCGCTAGCCGCCTCCACTTCGGTGAATAGTTATTAACTATTCACCAGTACCAAAGTCCTAAGTGAGAAGAACAATATCATTACATTTTCCATCCCTGGCAAGCAAAAACAATAGCTTAGCTATTACGTCAAGCTCCCGGTTTGAACAGCATCAAGAAGAAAAAGACCATATTTTCGAGCCACTCTTCCTTGAAATGACAATTTCTTCACTTTTACTTCATCATGAAAAAGTTAATTCAATTGCACATTAGTTACTTATACAGCAAGTTAATCTTTAGTAAAGAAGAAAAAAACTATTAGTGCTCCATTTTTACACACTCAGACATTGTTCATGTACATATTTAATTACAAAGGTTTTTGTTTCCTTTGTCACAAAGCACCCAAGGTAAACAAGAAACACCGGTCTCTATTGTATTTGCATTGTTTATCACTATATGTTATTACAGCCAAATCAAACATTTCACCAGTTTTGACATGAACTGGAAATATTTCAAAGCAAATATTTTCCACAGATATTTAGAAAATGCAATAAACACGCAGATTTCAAAGTTTCTTCTACAGGTTTCTCTTCAGTTAATGCTTTTGTCGACAGTACAAAAGTTTTGTTGTTGAAAACGTAAAAAGATATCACGGTCGTAAACATTACACTTGACCAAACACAAGTTGTGTACGAATCTTTTGTGCCCAAATCCGCGGAAATCTCGAGGCTTTAAAATCGATTAGTGTTCTCTGATATAAAAGTTGCTGCTTTACAGAGAAAACCTGATGGTTTATAGATTCCCATTCTACGAACGTTTTCTTTTGGTTAATCCTTGGCGCCTTCAGAGATTACCAAACGTCGAGGAAAACAAGAAAATAATACCGTGACACATGACATTTGAAATGAACTCTGCATCTTCGCTTGTTTTTGCAATTCTTAACCCACAATCAGGTGTTAATTTACCTCTATTAACGTAACAGGGATGAGAAAGTTCAACTTGCCTGAATTTGGCGGAGGACACCGTTGCAAGCCTCAGATCTTTCCAAGGTGTATGTCCTTTCGAACTCATCTTTGAAAAATTTTTGGCAAGAGCGGTAAACGAATGCCAAAAATATATTAGTTTCCACAAACTGGTTTGTTTGCAAGTTAAATTGTAACCTGTCCTTTCCTGACAGAATTCATTGGATATTAAACGTGCCAAATATCGCTTTCGATCACTAACCGATGGTCCTTTTGTCTAATCCCATTTCATTACAGTGTTCTCATGGAAACGGCCCAAGGAGCGAACTCCAGATTTACCCGAAGGAATTCAAAACCACAACCTATAATTAGTGGACAACGTCACAAAACGCAGCCAGACACTCAGATAAGTCAAGGACCAATATTTCATGCACAGGAAACACTGTGCTAAATCACCTACACGTTTTATATGAGAGTTTTCTGCATGGATTCAGTAGTAAAAGAGATTGCAGCAACTCATTTTGGGTATGATAGAGTGCATGGACATAAGCTTACAAATGAAATTGTCTTTTATCTCGCGCAAGGCAATTTTCATTT
This sequence comes from Platygyra sinensis, assembly GCA_019787425.1. NCBI lineage: Eukaryota > Metazoa > Cnidaria > Anthozoa > Scleractinia > Merulinidae > Platygyra > Platygyra sinensis. The sequence goes on along the minus strand of JAHPZR010040624.1, from coordinate 24,336 downwards.
ATTTTCTAAATGTTGAGAGCAACTAGCTTAGCAGATGCATTGTTTAGAGTTTTGTTAGTGTAAGGGCTGGTAATAAACAATAAAACTCTGTCAAAGATTGAGAGAAAATTGTTGTGTCTAACGGAGTTTTTACGAGATCATGCCGCCATTTGGGCACTACATCTGGACATATACGGCGCTGACAGAGTGGCAGTAAAATCTTATTTTATGTTTCACAGCTACCAAAGCACTAGCTGTCCTTTGATTTTTAATTAAGTGAAAAATCGAAAGTGCAATTTTGACTAACTTCAAAGCGAACTTGAACGCTATGAAACAAATAAAATTGTCACAAATGGACACGATCGTCGGAAAGAGCTCCTAGCTTATTTTCACATACGCACCAGTTGAGCGCGAATTCTGCCTGCCACAGACTGAAATACAAACCAAATGCACTTACTCTGGTATAGTTCTAGCCGCAGAAGCAACCCTCTCTTTGGATTCTTTCTTTTTCATCGCCTTGGAGGCCATATTTGCCTGAATTTCGAGGATTTTCAAAAGACAAAAGTTGATCTGTGTCAATGAAAGCAAAGCTTTGTTGTCACGTCAACCGATGAGACTCGACCCAGTACTCCACGGCCTGGTGTCCTGGTTTGCCTGCTTCACCAAGACCTGATAGAACTCAAAAACTTTTACCTGTTGACGGCTTATTTCAAGAGAACTGTAAATTTTGAGATAAAAAAGGGGATGCCTGTATTCGTTTAGGAGCAGAAGGACCTTCTAACGCTTTGTGAGAGCAGAAAAATAGGGAAAAAGTTAATAGAGAAAGATTTCAGTGGTTGTACTGCGTACTGGATCAATTTGATGATGTGCGTTTCATGATCAAGGCACCCATATTTAGTCGACAGGGATTCGAGATGATAAGCTTCGATTCTGGTTCCAAGCATACAGTGATCTTGAGAGCACATATTATCTTTTCCGAACACAAGCTATGCTAGCTTTTTTTACTCTGCAATAGAATTTGGTCTATATTCCCTGTATAAAAAAAATCGCTGGGTCCTGGTACTCGTTTCCGAGAGAAAAACGATGATTTGCCGGTCACTAAAGCCAAGCTGTTTAGCAAGAGGCTATGTGCACGCGCTCGTGCGCGCGAGCTAATGACACTGTGAGAAACTTTTCAGCAGTTGAGATTATTACAGCTCAAAACTAATGGGCAAACAATATAAATAGATTACTAAACCAAAAAATTACAAAACTAAAATCAAAATTCTCGCTAACCCTGTGTTAGCTTAATCGGGCTTTAAACAACCCGGCCCGATTGGTACAATCATAGATTCCTTGGTGTTGTTGCTATTGTTTATTAGACTGTTCACAGCCTCTCTTTTTACCAACGGAAAAGACAAAGCGATCGAAGCAAGCGCGAAGAGTGCAAAGGTGGGGAGTGGGGTTTGCTAGCAAAGCGAGACAGAAAAATTAAAAAAAAAACGATAGAAAACAATAAAAGCACTGAAGTGGCACCAACCCACGGTCTGGCCAGAACCTTACGCATGTGCACAGCCATATCACCCGGGCAGTGGCAGCCATGGACAGCTGCTGCGGCCTTGTTAGGCTTTATCAGTATGGCATAGCCGTCGGGCAGAACAATGCCGAAACAGCTGTCCATGGCTGCTCCATTACGAATCACGGCATATGTCAGTGATGACAACTATTGCAAGCCGCAAAACACACCTGAACGCAGTCATGATCAGCCGTTGACAATGTGATCATACTTTTGTCTCATTTCAACCAACGAGGATTGACCGTTTCTGAAGGAACGAGGAATTCACTTTTTTCCAAAGATGTCTACAGCCCCTCTATTTTTCGAGATCTCTACCCCCTTCTCAGTCGAGTCTTCCGTTTTGCGCTGGCGTTCGGTTCTCTCGCGATTCCATTCCTGCATTTAACGATGACCAACGACCAAATTTAAAAAATAGGAGAAAATATAGGGCTGGAAACAGTCTATTATTGTTCATGTTACTGTTGTTGAGTTGTGGAAGTAGACAAGAATAAGAAAAATAATTTCATAAAATAATCAGGAGTTGATAACTATTGTATTATTGCACTGAGTGCTCGCACGTTGAGTAAAAAAGAAAAGTTATTTGGTCTCTGAGAACCCTCTTAATTAAACGTGCCATTGTTTGAATGTCTCTCCAAACTTCTCGGCAGTGCAGGAACTTAATTAGATTGGCCATGGATTAGCCAGATGAAACAGGCATTCATCTTCAAAGAAATACCGTCCTGGGGGAGGGGAAGGGGTGGGGGCATAAAATAGCGGAGGAAAGTGGAAATGAGTTAGTTGCGACGTGTGATAAACCGGCAAGGGACCGCGATTCCTAACTACTTTTACTCTACCTATCCCAGGAACAACACAATACCAGGAAATAAATGCTGTGGTATTATCTGACACTTACGAAATTTTTCTAGGTGGCGGTGAGGGGTCTCCAGTACCGCTTTGTCTCTTCCATGCCGACAAGCGACTTTTTAACAGCTTTGTTCTCATTACTTCAGACTGCAGGTTGTTCATCGAAGAACTGGATCGTGGTGATAGCATTGGAGAACGAGGACTGGATCGGCTTTCCATTCCGGAATTCACAAAACAACACGCGGAACTCCTTGGGAGAAAATAACACAGTAACAGTAAAGCTTGAAGTCCTCGAACTACGTTTCAGCTGAGTTCGGGATAATCTTCCTTTCTTTCTTTATTCTTTTTTTAATGATATACGGTCAGGAGCCCATGATACGGTAAAAATTCCCCAGGATTTACAAATACAATGAATATATCAGGGATATGTAGATCAGATATCCCGGAATCAAGTACGAAAATTGTTAATACAATGTAACACAAACAGCAGTGATAAACATTGTATTACAACGTATTTTAATGTACAACTTGACGTTTCGTATACTGTAGTTCCTGTACGGTTTTTTTCCCAGGCCCTCGCGGTCAATTGATCTCGGTGACGTATCCCAGATGAACTGCCCACGTGACCCGAAAGTACGATCGACCGCGGCGATATATAAAGAGGTCTGGAACGTAGACTGAGAAAAGTGATCTACAGCAGTACGTTAACCTGTCTGGAAGTCACGAGGAGTAACAGGTACTAAAGCAACAACTTCTCACTACTGACACTGACATTGAGAAGACTCTTTAATTTTGCAATGAAAGCCAGTTTTGCCGGACGCTAAAATGTCAAAATGATCCATTAACGGGATACGGGATATTTAGGCAAAAAAGCTTATGTTAACGAATTATGGGATGCCTAACGCCCCTTAAAGGGGCCTTAGGGGTTAATGACGACAACTTACTTCTTTCAGCCACTATTTGGAAAACAAATTAATTAGTACGTAAAACGGAGCATACATACATACATTTTATTTTGCTTTCAAATTTAAAAATTAAACATTAAACATGCCCGCGGATAGCACAAGCTAGTCTAAACAAACTTGAAAATCAGTATACCAGTATACTGAAGTGTTTCAAGACCTTTACAGCTACAGAAAACCATTTGACTTAAAATCCAGGCGCAACAGAGTAGTATATTGTAGAGAATAAGAGAAAAAGGCAATAACTGAAGATGGTAGCCGTTTGAGCGTCATGTGGTGTTTAGCACGATATTGTAGCGCATATCCCTTCAGCTATGAATTTTTAAAAAGTTTGCCGCAGTACTGTACTGAGGCAAAGCGCTCGCAAGCAACCTGAAACTACTGATAAACTAAAAGTAACCAAGTATTCCGCCGTATTCTTCAGTAGTCCTCTTTTCGAGAAAGAAACCCTGTGCGGAATTGCTGCAAGGGCAGGCATTGAGGAGCTATACCGGCGCCAATTATAATAAGGCGTTTCGCTCTTTTCTCTAGGATTTAACGGTACTAAATAAAATGTGGAAGAAAAAAGATAGATAGATCACCAGTATAGATTAACAAAAGCTAACCAGCAATCAAACCAGTTGTTTAAAAATGCAAACGGCTCGGAAATTGTTCGAAAATATCCCGGCTCACTGTACAAACACTCAGTTATGTAGCATAATTTGTTTGTGCAGTCACTCACTGCATGTGCAAATAGATCAGTGGCTTTTTTGGCCGAAACTTTGAGCAGATCTGCTCAAAAGATCGAAGGGAATAAAGACATGCATTTGATATTTATAGTAGGACTTGATTGTCAGATGTATATCATCAGTCCTGCGCCTCGAGAATTATTTCAGTGTCCTAATTTTTGTTGGAAAGATATTTTCACTGCCATTCAGGCTCATGTTGTTGAAAGATGTCTTATATATATATGAGTATCTTGTACAAGAATTATAATATAGCCGATTTACCTCCTACTTAAATATTTCCTCCTTGAAATATAACCCAATTGACCGTAACTTAGGAACAGAGCGTTTCGCGTTTCGCGTGGTATAAAACTTTTTACCCGAGTTAAAAATGCGATGAAATTAAATGCCCATTTGTCAAAATAAAACCGTTACCTCCGTTGTTCAGCTAATATGTGAATGATCCTGGTGGAATAAACTCCTTCACCGCATGAATTCACATATAGACTCCGAACGCACTAAACGGTAGTTGCAGTAATTCAGCTTTATGAATTTATTTTTGCTGGACATTCCTTGCAGCTGTCTTGCGCTTTCATTGTTTTAACTCAACTCCACCTGTTAAATGTCCAAATGTGCTGAATAAGTTATAAGGTATTGAATTGGCTCAGGGTGCAAGTTGAATTAATGGCTGTTTTTCAAGTAATGCTTCTCGCTAGCTTTTTACACTTTATTTGCACCTCTTCAGTATAAAAAAGTTGTCTCAAGAAAAAAAAAAAGAAATGAAGCGATTGTGTGTATTTGGCACCATCAACGGAACACGGCAGTAATGTTCTGGTTCCATTTTAATTTAAGGCAGTTTATTTTATTTTGGATGCTAATTAACTTATCAACGTGTTTTCTTTTTAATACAAACGCATAAGTGCTTTCAATCTGAGTAATATCGAGGAGTACGAAGGGAAAACTAATCCCCTTGGACAAAATACTGCATTCACGCCTCATTTAATTTTTTTTACGATTCTTCAGAGCACGTGAACAAGCCATCATATAATAGAGCAATACTCCGATGTATTTAATAAAACAATGTTCGGAGATTCAGGGAGCAAAAACAAAAGAAATTAAGTTGATCATCTTCCTCAGTGGACTTTTTAGCACTGGTCAGTACCAACCGTTTAATGGTGTAAATGCTAAATAAAAGGCAGTACTGCATGGCCGGATATCTAACCCTTACCCTCCATCGAGATCCCTCCATTTGCCGTTCTACAGTACAATAAACGAGACCCTGCAAGCTCCTACAGCCATTTAGCTCACAGTCCATCTCGTGCCCACCCTCATCCGTCCCTCCTGAGAAGATCATCTTATATTGCACTGGCATTCATACGATTGCCGTTACCTACACGAAGAAGCCTCCCCCAGGACAATTCGCACTCAAAGGAGATCAGATCGTAAAAGCTAAGGTGTTACAACTGTCGGGCTTTAAAAGCTGGACGAACCACAAAAATGACCAATCAAAGTGGCTCAGTGGAAGCCACTGAACTTGGAAAATAAATTATGAAAAGGTGTTAGGAGGCATTGCTCATACAAAGTAGCTTATGCAGCTAATATCTCCGAGCATTTAACCATCAGACGAGAGATAAATCACCACAAAGGGAGCTACGTCACTTACTCTTTTCGAACATTAAGGAGCTACTTGTGATGTGAGGGCAGTCTAGCTTTCGAAGAAGCCCATAAAGCCTTTTTCCATTCAGGAGTGTATTGTGATATTTGCAAAATGAAACAGCTCAACGTTAAGGAACTGTTTGTTACTCAGGCCTGCCTACACGTTTTAGATAACACAGACCTCGGTTTTGATAATTCATGATATCATGCTCAACTTCATCCAATAATTGTTTATTAATATGAGGGAAAAACAACGAAGATTTTCCCACCCTCGTTCCCAGGGTCTCTCATCTTCCCGTCCCCTGGAGCGAAAGAGATAAAGATGAGAGACCCTGGAAACGAGGTTGAGACTTTCCTTGAATCAAATCGCTAAGGAAGAACCGTAAGTATTTAGCTTCCTTACAATGAAAAAAATTACCAACTTGACGCGCTGTAAGCAACTGTAAAATGGTCGGATGTTTGAAGCCCGGCCAGGGGGAATCCTAAATGAAAAGGTCGTGGATTCTGGTCTCACTTTAGGGTGTTGATTTAAAGAAAACTCTCCTTCAGAATGGTTACCCGAGAGGCTTGCTTTGTTATAACATTAATCATGTTTTGAACAGGCAAAAGAACAAGTTTGCTGACGAAACGTCACCATTTTTAGCTGTCAAATTATCCTTCAGGGTGCACTTGAAGAAATATATAATAATAAAAGAAGCTCTCTCATTTAAGGTTATTCCTCACAATTGCACTGCGCATCCTTTCTGCGCATAATTTATGGCGTCATTTAGCGCGCTCTCGTGCACGTGCACACTGAAAACATGGCGGATTTGCCTTGATATTGAGCTCTTTCAGTTGAAAAATGGCTATAGCTCACCAACGAGCATGGGCACCCCAATTTTTTTTCCAGTCATTGTAATCAACTTATCATAAACTTTGCTTGAGGAAAGACTGATCTGATTTCTATTGCTGAAAATTGAATAAATAGCGAAAATAGCAAGTAAACTGTGGTCTTTTCTATTTTGCCGTATGGTAACCATGTCAAGAAATTTGGTTGAAATTTTAATCAAGGATTCAGCTTTCTGTCTAAATCAAACTTAAAAGGTTTATTTGTGTCCGATACAACGCATTGACTCCAGTTTAATGCGTGTTCTAATGAGTCTCGGTCACAAAAATTTACAATTATTACTGGGAATGCGTTCTTGTAATAAGCGTTAAATAATGCCAAAATGGGTCATTTTCAATGCCCAAGTGCTCCTTAATGAGTATGGGCACCCCCCTTTTTTATTTCAAAATTGAAGTTCTCATATGATAAATATTCACTGGGCAAAGTTTGAACGAAAATCTATTGTCAGTTTTATTTCAGGGGAATTACCTTAACTTCTGTTTGCAGGCTTCCACTGATCGTTTGAATACGCGAGTCGGGTCTACAAATAGGCGAGGGATCCTTTTTATATCCTGAGTGGTCGTAATCGAACCTATTGCGTGTATAATGAAGCTCAGGGAGCAGATGGCCAATTTTTGTTTACAATTTAGCTTGACCGGCATTGACAACAGACAAACTCTTCTACACATTACTTCCCTATCAACATGCAAGTTCATACGTCGTATAGTTTTCAAATGTCACAAAACAACTGGGAAATAAAATATCATTGGATGAGAACTCCAGACATGCTAGTATTTACTCGCTATGACTTGAAATGACTGTCGGAAATCAGGAAAAATCTCTGACGCTTATCTTGGTGAGGTATTTCATGTATATCAAAATTATAATATTTTGTCGAACCTCGGTTGTTTCCACTCTTTCACGAACTCAGAGTTTCCCTTGCATGGATATGTCGCTTGTTCCGTCATTTACCATCGGCTATCCCGAACTTCCACAATCTCAAAATCATTTTTGGTTTTTTAGAGTTCAAGGGTTCAATTGTACTTTTGTAGCGAATATGAGCACTGACCCCGCCGGCGTTCAGCGCTACAAACAGTCATTGTCAATGTTTATTGATGGCTAAAGAATTTTCATAACAAAGGTAATGCCTCAGTATAAGTTGATTATTTAATTCGTTATTGTTTTTAGTCAAGTTTATTGAACACCGGAGAGAACGAACTCTCTTCTCTGATGAGAGAGAGCAATGGTTTCTTTTTTCTTTCGATTTTACTGTGGCACTCATTAGTCTTCTTTGTTTTCTTTTGGTCTTCATACGCGTTGGATCTGACAACACTATGCCACTTTCTTTGTTTTATTTCCTCTGATCTGGCTTTGTGTTTCTCCAATGAGCTTGACGTAACTTGTTATCAGTAAACTTTTTGGCGCGCATCATTGTAAACCGAAACCATAATCTCTGTGAAGTGACACTCGTCACTGCACTGCGATCGATATGGATGAAACCACAGCCAAAGCAATCATCGTCGCCTTGCTGTTTTCGTTTGTACTCTACGAGGTACAGGGTTTTACGCTAACGCTTCTGCATACAAACGACAATCACGGGCGATTCGAAGAAACTGACTCCTACGGCTTTCTGTGCTACCCCAGAGATGCACAGGCCGGTAAGTGCTTCGGTGGAGTGGCGCGCAGAGCGACAATGCTCAAGAAGATTCGATCTCAGGAGAAAAACACACTGTTGGTTTCTGGAGGAGATGTGTTTACGGGAACACTGTGGTACCAAGTTTACCGCGGAAATGCCACGAGCAAGTTTATGAACGAGCTTGGATATGACGCATTGGTAAGTTCATTTCTAACCAGGGTTAAACAGGTCAAACATATTTGTTCTAGTCTGCGTGCAGTCGTCTGCTCTTTCTCCAACACGGTAACAACACGGTTAAAAGTTGTCTAAAAACCGTGATGAGCTTTGGGCCATCAGGCTGCCTCTTTTAACGAAGTTCAACTGTATAATGAATACACGAATGTATGAATATATAAACCTGATAAACGCAGCCAAGTGTGCAAAAATAACAGAGTTCAAATGTACGATGGTGATAAAAGAGCGTGTGATCATAAGAAAGTAGACCATTTTGTTAACTAGCTGGGGTAAAAGAATTGAGTACTGTATTGCCAAGGTAATGGCTGGAGTTGTTATCTGTACATTAGTCATGCAGTTTACCACGACTCAAGCTTAATTATTTTTTTTTTAAAATGAAAGATTGCAATAAGATCTATCTGAAAAAGCAGAAAACAACTTTTTTGAAAAATGATCGAATTTGGGGTACACTGATACCTTAATCCTGGTTTAATGCGCGCGATAATCGCTTTAATTTGCTAATCGCTCTTTCGGGTTATTTTCTTGCCACAAGTGATTGTTTGTCCAGGATGGATCCTTCATAATTTACTTTTCTCTGTGTGCGTTTTCCGGGGCTCTCCGATATTACACTTGCAGCAGTCCATTAAACGTTCTTGTGTATTGTCACGCCAACCTCATCCCTTGGACGCTTGTTGTCGCGCACTTTAACCGTAACACGTGACGAGCCCAGAGAATGTCTGCATCGCATTAGTCTACATAGGCTGATGCTTGCTTTGCAAGGGACCGTGTAAATGTTTGTAGTACAAGCTATTTAGAAATCGGAATAAGCTCTTGCAGTGCGGGCCAGAGGTCTAATTATGACTTTTGCGCCCTCGAAAACACGTGACGTGGACTGTCGGGTTCATAGATGGCTTTGGTGTTTCCCGGGGGGGGATACTCCCTATAATGGCCTATACGGGGAGGCTCCGCCCGAAAAGGGTGCGAGCTTGGAAATCAATTTTGTTATCAATTTGTTGAATAATAAAACAATTATCCTGCTCAATCTCGCGGAATATCGTCTGATTTTAGCCGACTCGGCCTACGGCCTCGTCGGCTAAGTATCAGACGATATTCCGCGCGATTTCGCAGGATAATTGGTTAAGATATTTGTCGCCGTCATATTGTTCCGTAAGCTTTCATTTGCTACGGCTCTTTTAGAAAAGCGAGGTTGCAAATTGTTCAAAAGAAGGTAGTGATGTGACACGGAGGTAACGCTTTTCTCATTAAAAGATATAATAAAAGGGGTAGCCCACCTTTTCCTGCCAACTGGGTATATAGAAAGGGTTAAGTTGGGGGGGGATGGGCTTGGATTCAGACACGGGGCGGAGCCCCATCCCCGTTATTACAACACTTTGTGTTAACTACTCGGCCGCGGCCCCCCGCTTTCACGCTCGGCCTCCCGCTGGTGTTTTGTGATCGGTAATGGTGGTCATATGCTGGCCAAAACAAAAGGTGCAAATAATAATGAAACTATAAGAAAAGTTTTCCTTTGTATAGATTGGGGCTTAAAGAATTCATTGTCTATGACTAACAAAAACTGGACAGAGATAATACTTGCTTTGTGAAGTGGTGGAATATATATAGTTAGGAATATTATATGACCGGCGGGCGTGGATATGAATTTTATCTTCGAACGAGTGAGCGCAGCGAACGAGTGAGATATCGAGTCGAACAAGAGAAGATAAAATTCATATCCACAAGCGGGCATGTAATATTCTGTTTATTATATAAACACCGGATAAACTCCTGTGAAAAAGGCGCGATTTATTATGTAACCATGAACGACGGTGCTGGTGCTGCTCTCACGTGTGAAGTATAAGCATGCTAATCATTCAGCGTGTGAAGATATGAAGTTATCGGCAGGGAAATAGCTCCAGCTTGGTATTTGCAGGCTGGTGTTTTCTTCTAATATAATACTGAAGATGTCCTTGGGCAGCTGGCCAACAGCAGATTTTTTTGAAATGCAGATATGCAATTTAGTGGCTAGTAGCTCAGTTGCAGGGTTCAGGTTCAGTTCAGTCGAGGTTGCAGTTCTACGCCCCACTTTGTGTAAGTACATAGAGAGGGTAAACTTACACGGGCCACATGTAGATGTCACTCCCAAAAACACGTGGACATTGTGGCAATGTGTGTTTTCGGGGGCGCAAGTGGAGTTCTTAAAGTGGCGGCGCTTGACTATTTTCTTCAATTTATGTGCGTTCGATATCTTCGCTGGCATAGTGCTGGTTTCGTCCTTTACTTGAAACCTCTACGCTAGGCGATTTAAGAGCATGTGTGAAAGTTGCTACTATGCAAGGGCGAAGGATATGTAACGCACTAAAGATTGTAAGAAATATAAAGTGGCGCGAAGCATTGTGAACTCACCTTTGCGCCCCATAAATAAAAAAAAAAAAAAAAAAAAAAAAAAAAGATATAAAAAAAAAACAGGAAAGGTAAAAAAAAAAAGAAAAAAAAAACAAAGTAAAGAAAAAAAAAAAAAAAAGAAGAAAGCAAAAAAAAAAAGAAAAAAAAAAAAAGAAAAAAAAAAAAAAAAAAAAAAAAAACAAAAAAAAAAAAAAGAAAAAAAAAAAAAAAAAAACAAAAAAAAAAAAAAAAAAAAAAAAAAAAAAGAAAAAAAAAAAAGAAAAAAAAAGAAAGAATAAGAAAAAAAAAAAAAAACAAAAAAACGAGAAAAAAAAAAAACAAAGAAAAAGGGGGGGGGGAAGGAAGAAAGCACACATTGCCAGCTCAGCGTGTTGTTGGGGTGTTTGCTATCTTACATGGTGCCTCGTGTGTGATCCTTTTCTATGTTACTTAAGTGGTGGAACTGATCATGCTGAACTGAACGGAACTGAACTGACTAGTAGCATTGGGGGGAAAAATAAAACTTATTGATATTGGGGGCATTCATCTGTGTTAGGCTTATGCTGCCCAAGGACATCTTCAGTATTTATTAGATAAAGGCACCTAGTGATAGAATAGCCTTTAATGTGAGGCGTTCCCGCCGAACACCGTCATGATCTTCACACACGGTGTAAGATTAGCATGTTATCTTCCACACGTGAAGAGATTCGACGCTTTCCCTTGGACTCCCTCCCGCTTCCCCCGGGGGGGGGAAATGTTACCTATAATAATATCGCGCCTATTGTTCAACATGAAAAAAACTAAAAAGGAAAAAAAAAGGGGGGGGAGGAAAATAAAGAAAAACAGAGGGGGGGGGGGAAAAGACGAGGAGAAAAAAAGGGAATCAAAAGAGGTTTATCGCTGGTGTTTATTATTATAAACGAAGAATATTACATGGCGCCGCTTGGTGGATATGGAATTTATCTTCTCGTGTTTCAACCTGCGATGAACTCTAGCATCCCCCCTCGTTCGCTGCCGGCTCAACATCCGTTGAGATGTCGAGTGTGAACACTCGAGAGATAAGATATTTTTGTTTGCACTATCCACGCTGCGGTGCAATATAATATTCCTCTATATAATTCGCTACCACTTCAGGCAAGCGACAGTATTATCTGTCGGGGGGTTTTTGTTTAGTCAAAAAATCGTAAGAATTGTCATTTGGGCCAAATTATGACCAAAGGAAAATATTTAATAGTTTCATTATTATTTGAGCTCTTTTGTTGTGGCAGGTATATGCCACAATAGCGTCGACAAAACATCCACGGGGGGGGGGGGGGGGGGGGTAGTTAACAAAGGATTAATAGCGGGGAGGGCTCCGCGCGCGAGATCCAACGGGGCCCTTACCCTTTATATATCCCATGTTGGCGTAGAGAAAAGGTATACCCCTTTTATATATACTCTTTTGAATGAGAAAAGGTAGCCCGCTTTCACCAATAAGCTTCTTTTGAATGGGGCAATGTGCAACCATCCATTTCTGAAAGGGGCCGCTTGAAATGAAAGTTAAGGAAGCTAAATATGAGCGGGAAAATATTTAAGCGTAGGGCCAAAAAAAATTATTCCTGCGAAATCGGGAGCGGGAATCTCGTGCTTGATAGCTTAGGCCGACCGAGGGGCCGTTTTAGTGCGTCTCGGTACGGGGCTACAAAATGGCCTAGGACGATAGTTTCGCCCGGCGAGAATTGGAGTGCAGGATAATTGTTATTATTATTCCAACAAATTGATAACAAAATTGATTGCGGCAAGCTCAAGGGTAACATTTTTTTAAACCCTTTCTGTCGACACGCTATTTTTCTACTTCGGGTACTTTTTACATTCCGACGAGTACGCAAGGCTACGTATAATCGCGCGCCGCCGAATAATCTGACCTTAGCCTAGCGATGTATGAGCAGGATTGACCCGAGAGGGGCATGCATGACGCATGGAAAAAGGTACCCTTTTCGGGCGGAGCCTCCCCGTATAGGCCATTATAGGGAGTATCCCCCCCCGGGAAACACCAAAGCCATCTATGAACCCGACAGTCCACGTCACGTGTTTTCGAGGGCGCAAAAGTCATAATTAGACCTCTGGCCCGCACTGCAAGAGCTTATTCCGATTTCTAAATAGCTTGTACTACAAACATTTACACGGTCCCTTGCAAAGCAAGCATCAGCCTATGTAGACTAATGCGATGCAGACATTCTCTGGGCTCGTCACGTGTTACGGTTAAAGTGCGCGACAACAAGCGTCCAAGGGATGAGGTTGGCGTGACAATACACAAGAACGTTTAATGGACTGCTGCAAGTGTAATATCGGAGAGCCCCGGAAAAACGCACACAGAGAAAAGTAAATTATGAAGGATCCATCCTGGACAAACAATCACTTGTGGCAAGAAAATAACCCGAAAGAGCGATTAGCAAATTAAAGCGATTATCGCGCGCATTAAACCAGGATTAAGGTATCAGTGTACCCCAAATTCGATCATTTTTCAAAAAAGTTGTTTTCTGCTTTTTCAGATAGATCTTATTGCAATCTTTCATTTTAAAAAAAAAATAATTAAGCTTGAGTCGTGGTAAACTGCATGACTAATGTACAGATAACAACTCCAGCCATTACCTTGGCAATACAGTACTCAATTCTTTTACCCCAGCTAGTTAACAAAATGGTCTACTTTCTTATGATCACACGCTCTTTTATCACCATCGTACATTTGAACTCTGTTATTTTTGCACACTTGGCTGCGTTTATCAGGTTTATATATTCATACATTCGTGTATTCATTATACAGTTGAACTTCGTTAAAAGAGGCAGCCTGATGGCCCAAAGCTCATCACGGTTTTTAGACAACTTTTAACCGTGTTGTTACCGTGTTGGAGAAAGAGCAGACGACTGCACGCAGACTAGAACAAATATGTTTGACCTGTTTAACCCTGGTTAGAAATGAACTTACCAATGCGTCATATCCAAGCTCGTTCATAAACTTGCTCGTGGCATTTCCGCGGTAAACTTGGTACCACAGTGTTCCCGTAAACACATCTCCTCCAGAAACCAACAGTGTGTTTTTCTCCTGAGATCGAATCTTCTTGAGCATTGTCGCTCTGCGCGCCACTCCACCGAAGCACTTACCGGCCTGTGCATCTCTGGGGTAGCACAGAAAGCCGTAGGAGTCAGTTTCTTCGAATCGCCCGTGATTGTCGTTTGTATGCAGAAGCGTTAGCGTAAAACCCTGTACCTCGTAGAGTACAAACGAAAACAGCAAGGCGACGATGATTGCTTTGGCTGTGGTTTCATCCATATCGATCGCAGTGCAGTGACGAGTGTCACTTCACAGAGATTATGGTTTCGGTTTACAATGATGCGCGCCAAAAAGTTTACTGATAACAAGTTACGTCAAGCTCATTGGAGAAACACAAAGCCAGATCAGAGGAAATAAAACAAAGAAAGTGGCATAGTGTTGTCAGATCCAACGCGTATGAAGACCAAAAGAAAACAAAGAAGACTAATGAGTGCCACAGTAAAATCGAAAGAAAAAAGAAAACCATTGCTCTCTCTCATCAGAGAAGAGAGTTCGTTCTCTCCGGTGTTCAATAAACTTGACTAAAAACAATAACGAATTAAATAATCAACTTATACTGAGGCATTACCTTTGTTATGAAAATTCTTTAGCCATCAATAAACATTGACAATGACTGTTTGTAGCGCTGAACGCCGGCGGGGTCAGTGCTCATATTCGCTACAAAAGTACAATTGAACCCTTGAACTCTAAAAAACCAAAAATGATTTTGAGATTGTGGAAGTTCGGGATAGCCGATGGTAAATGACGGAACAAGCGACATATCCATGCAAGGGAAACTCTGAGTTCGTGAAAGAGTGGAAACAACCGAGGTTCGACAAAATATTATAATTTTGATATACATGAAATACCTCACCAAGATAAGCGTCAGAGATTTTTCCTGATTTCCGACAGTCATTTCAAGTCATAGCGAGTAAATACTAGCATGTCTGGAGTTCTCATCCAATGATATTTTATTTCCCAGTTGTTTTGTGACATTTGAAAACTATACGACGTATGAACTTGCATGTTGATAGGGAAGTAATGTGTAGAAGAGTTTGTCTGTTGTCAATGCCGGTCAAGCTAAATTGTAAACAAAAATTGGCCATCTGCTCCCTGAGCTTCATTATACACGCAATAGGTTCGATTACGACCACTCAGGATATAAAAAGGATCCCTCGCCTATTTGTAGACCCGACTCGCGTATTCAAACGATCAGTGGAAGCCTGCAAACAGAAGTTAAGGTAATTCCCCTGAAATAAAACTGACAATAGATTTTCGTTCAAACTTTGCCCAGTGAATATTTATCATATGAGAACTTCAATTTTGAAATAAAAAAGGGGGGTGCCCATACTCATTAAGGAGCACTTGGGCATTGAAAATGACCCATTTTGGCATTATTTAACGCTTATTACAAGAACGCATTCCCAGTAATAATTGTAAATTTTTGTGACCGAGACTCATTAGAACACGCATTAAACTGGAGTCAATGCGTTGTATCGGACACAAATAAACCTTTTAAGTTTGATTTAGACAGAAAGCTGAATCCTTGATTAAAATTTCAACCAAATTTCTTGACATGGTTACCATACGGCAAAATAGAAAAGACCACAGTTTACTTGCTATTTTCGCTATTTATTCAATTTTCAGCAATAGAAATCAGATCAGTCTTTCCTCAAGCAAAGTTTATGATAAGTTGATTACAATGACTGGAAAAAAAATTGGGGTGCCCATGCTCGTTGGTGAGCTATAGCCATTTTTCAACTGAAAGAGCTCAATATCAAGGCAAATCCGCCATGTTTTCAGTGTGCACGTGCACGAGAGCGCGCTAAATGACGCCATAAATTATGCGCAGAAAGGATGCGCAGTGCAATTGTGAGGAATAACCTTAAATGAGAGAGCTTCTTTTATTATTATATATTTCTTCAAGTGCACCCTGAAGGATAATTTGACAGCTAAAAATGGTGACGTTTCGTCAGCAAACTTGTTCTTTTGCCTGTTCAAAACATGATTAATGTTATAACAAAGCAAGCCTCTCGGGTAACCATTCTGAAGGAGAGTTTTCTTTAAATCAACACCCTAAAGTGAGACCAGAATCCACGACCTTTTCATTTAGGATTCCCCCTGGCCGGGCTTCAAACATCCGACCATTTTACAGTTGCTTACAGCGCGTCAAGTTGGTAATTTTTTTCATTGTAAGGAAGCTAAATACTTACGGTTCTTCCTTAGCGATTTGATTCAAGGAAAGTCTCAACCTCGTTTCCAGGGTCTCTCATCTTTATCTCTTTCGCTCCAGGGGACGGGAAGATGAGAGACCCTGGGAACGAGGGTGGGAAAATCTTCGTTGTTTTTCCCTCATATTAATAAACAATTATTGGATGAAGTTGAGCATGATATCATGAATTATCAAAACCGAGGTCTGTGTTATCTAAAACGTGTAGGCAGGCCTGAGTAACAAACAGTTCCTTAACGTTGAGCTGTTTCATTTTGCAAATATCACAATACACTCCTGAATGGAAAAAGGCTTTATGGGCTTCTTCGAAAGCTAGACTGCCCTCACATCACAAGTAGCTCCTTAATGTTCGAAAAGAGTAAGTGACGTAGCTCCCTTTGTGGTGATTTATCTCTCGTCTGATGGTTAAATGCTCGGAGATATTAGCTGCATAAGCTACTTTGTATGAGCAATGCCTCCTAACACCTTTTCATAATTTATTTTCCAAGTTCAGTGGCTTCCACTGAGCCACTTTGATTGGTCATTTTTGTGGTTCGTCCAGCTTTTAAAGCCCGACAGTTGTAACACCTTAGCTTTTACGATCTGATCTCCTTTGAGTGCGAATTGTCCTGGGGGAGGCTTCTTCGTGTAGGTAACGGCAATCGTATGAATGCCAGTGCAATATAAGATGATCTTCTCAGGAGGGACGGATGAGGGTGGGCACGAGATGGACTGTGAGCTAAATGGCTGTAGGAGCTTGCAGGGTCTCGTTTATTGTACTGTAGAACGGCAAATGGAGGGATCTCGATGGAGGGTAAGGGTTAGATATCCGGCCATGCAGTACTGCCTTTTATTTAGCATTTACACCATTAAACGGTTGGTACTGACCAGTGCTAAAAAGTCCACTGAGGAAGATGATCAACTTAATTTCTTTTGTTTTTGCTCCCTGAATCTCCGAACATTGTTTTATTAAATACATCGGAGTATTGCTCTATTATATGATGGCTTGTTCACGTGCTCTGAAGAATCGTAAAAAAAATTAAATGAGGCGTGAATGCAGTATTTTGTCCAAGGGGATTAGTTTTCCCTTCGTACTCCTCGATATTACTCAGATTGAAAGCACTTATGCGTTTGTATTAAAAAGAAAACACGTTGATAAGTTAATTAGCATCCAAAATAAAATAAACTGCCTTAAATTAAAATGGAACCAGAACATTACTGCCGTGTTCCGTTGATGGTGCCAAATACACACAATCGCTTCATTTCTTTTTTTTTTTCTTGAGACAACTTTTTTATACTGAAGAGGTGCAAATAAAGTGTAAAAAGCTAGCGAGAAGCATTACTTGAAAAACAGCCATTAATTCAACTTGCACCCTGAGCCAATTCAATACCTTATAACTTATTCAGCACATTTGGACATTTAACAGGTGGAGTTGAGTTAAAACAATGAAAGCGCAAGACAGCTGCAAGGAATGTCCAGCAAAAATAAATTCATAAAGCTGAATTACTGCAACTACCGTTTAGTGCGTTCGGAGTCTATATGTGAATTCATGCGGTGAAGGAGTTTATTCCACCAGGATCATTCACATATTAGCTGAACAACGGAGGTAACGGTTTTATTTTGACAAATGGGCATTTAATTTCATCGCATTTTTAACTCGGGTAAAAAGTTTTATACCACGCGAAACGCGAAACGCTCTGTTCCTAAGTTACGGTCAATTGGGTTATATTTCAAGGAGGAAATATTTAAGTAGGAGGTAAATCGGCTATATTATAATTCTTGTACAAGATACTCATATATATATAAGACATCTTTCAACAACATGAGCCTGAATGGCAGTGAAAATATCTTTCCAACAAAAATTAGGACACTGAAATAATTCTCGAGGCGCAGGACTGATGATATACATCTGACAATCAAGTCCTACTATAAATATCAAATGCATGTCTTTATTCCCTTCGATCTTTTGAGCAGATCTGCTCAAAGTTTCGGCCAAAAAAGCCACTGATCTATTTGCACATGCAGTGAGTGACTGCACAAACAAATTATGCTACATAACTGAGTGTTTGTACAGTGAGCCGGGATATTTTCGAACAATTTCCGAGCCGTTTGCATTTTTAAACAACTGGTTTGATTGCTGGTTAGCTTTTGTTAATCTATACTGGTGATCTATCTATCTTTTTTCTTCCACATTTTATTTAGTACCGTTAAATCCTAGAGAAAAGAGCGAAACGCCTTATTATAATTGGCGCCGGTATAGCTCCTCAATGCCTGCCCTTGCAGCAATTCCGCACAGGGTTTCTTTCTCGAAAAGAGGACTACTGAAGAATACGGCGGAATACTTGGTTACTTTTAGTTTATCAGTAGTTTCAGGTTGCTTGCGAGCGCTTTGCCTCAGTACAGTACTGCGGCAAACTTTTTAAAAATTCATAGCTGAAGGGATATGCGCTACAATATCGTGCTAAACACCACATGACGCTCAAACGGCTACCATCTTCAGTTATTGCCTTTTTCTCTTATTCTCTACAATATACTACTCTGTTGCGCCTGGATTTTAAGTCAAATGGTTTTCTGTAGCTGTAAAGGTCTTGAAACACTTCAGTATACTGGTATACTGATTTTCAAGTTTGTTTAGACTAGCTTGTGCTATCCGCGGGCATGTTTAATGTTTAATTTTTAAATTTGAAAGCAAAATAAAATGTATGTATGTATGCTCCGTTTTACGTACTAATTAATTTGTTTTCCAAATAGTGGCTGAAAGAAGTAAGTTGTCGTCATTAACCCCTAAGGCCCCTTTAAGGGGCGTTAGGCATCCCATAATTCGTTAACATAAGCTTTTTTGCCTAAATATCCCGTATCCCGTTAATGGATCATTTTGACATTTTAGCGTCCGGCAAAACTGGCTTTCATTGCAAAATTAAAGAGTCTTCTCAATGTCAGTGTCAGTAGTGAGAAGTTGTTGCTTTAGTACCTGTTACTCCTCGTGACTTCCAGACAGGTTAACGTACTGCTGTAGATCACTTTTCTCAGTCTACGTTCCAGACCTCTTTATATATCGCCGCGGTCGATCGTACTTTCGGGTCACGTGGGCAGTTCATCTGGGATACGTCACCGAGATCAATTGACCGCGAGGGCCTGGGAAAAAAACCGTACAGGAACTACAGTATACGAAACGTCAAGTTGTACATTAAAATACGTTGTAATACAATGTTTATCACTGCTGTTTGTGTTACATTGTATTAACAATTTTCGTACTTGATTCCGGGATATCTGATCTACATATCCCTGATATATTCATTGTATTTGTAAATCCTGGGGAATTTTTACCGTATCATGGGCTCCTGACCGTATATCATTAAAAAAAGAATAAAGAAAGAAAGGAAGATTATCCCGAACTCAGCTGAAACGTAGTTCGAGGACTTCAAGCTTTACTGTTACTGTGTTATTTTCTCCCAAGGAGTTCCGCGTGTTGTTTTGTGAATTCCGGAATGGAAAGCCGATCCAGTCCTCGTTCTCCAATGCTATCACCACGATCCAGTTCTTCGATGAACAACCTGCAGTCTGAAGTAATGAGAACAAAGCTGTTAAAAAGTCGCTTGTCGGCATGGAAGAGACAAAGCGGTACTGGAGACCCCTCACCGCCACCTAGAAAAATTTCGTAAGTGTCAGATAATACCACAGCATTTATTTCCTGGTATTGTGTTGTTCCTGGGATAGGTAGAGTAAAAGTAGTTAGGAATCGCGGTCCCTTGCCGGTTTATCACACGTCGCAACTAACTCATTTCCACTTTCCTCCGCTATTTTATGCCCCCACCCCTTCCCCTCCCCCAGGACGGTATTTCTTTGAAGATGAATGCCTGTTTCATCTGGCTAATCCATGGCCAATCTAATTAAGTTCCTGCACTGCCGAGAAGTTTGGAGAGACATTCAAACAATGGCACGTTTAATTAAGAGGGTTCTCAGAGACCAAATAACTTTTCTTTTTTACTCAACGTGCGAGCACTCAGTGCAATAATACAATAGTTATCAACTCCTGATTATTTTATGAAATTATTTTTCTTATTCTTGTCTACTTCCACAACTCAACAACAGTAACATGAACAATAATAGACTGTTTCCAGCCCTATATTTTCTCCTATTTTTTAAATTTGGTCGTTGGTCATCGTTAAATGCAGGAATGGAATCGCGAGAGAACCGAACGCCAGCGCAAAACGGAAGACTCGACTGAGAAGGGGGTAGAGATCTCGAAAAATAGAGGGGCTGTAGACATCTTTGGAAAAAAGTGAATTCCTCGTTCCTTCAGAAACGGTCAATCCTCGTTGGTTGAAATGAGACAAAAGTATGATCACATTGTCAACGGCTGATCATGACTGCGTTCAGGTGTGTTTTGCGGCTTGCAATAGTTGTCATCACTGACATATGCCGTGATTCGTAATGGAGCAGCCATGGACAGCTGTTTCGGCATTGTTCTGCCCGACGGCTATGCCATACTGATAAAGCCTAACAAGGCCGCAGCAGCTGTCCATGGCTGCCACTGCCCGGGTGATATGGCTGTGCACATGCGTAAGGTTCTGGCCAGACCGTGGGTTGGTGCCACTTCAGTGCTTTTATTGTTTTCTATCGTTTTTTTTTTAATTTTTCTGTCTCGCTTTGCTAGCAAACCCCACTCCCCACCTTTGCACTCTTCGCGCTTGCTTCGATCGCTTTGTCTTTTCCGTTGGTAAAAAGAGAGGCTGTGAACAGTCTAATAAACAATAGCAACAACACCAAGGAATCTATGATTGTACCAATCGGGCCGGGTTGTTTAAAGCCCGATTAAGCTAACACAGGGTTAGCGAGAATTTTGATTTTAGTTTTGTAATTTTTTGGTTTAGTAATCTATTTATATTGTTTGCCCATTAGTTTTGAGCTGTAATAATCTCAACTGCTGAAAAGTTTCTCACAGTGTCATTAGCTCGCGCGCACGAGCGCGTGCACATAGCCTCTTGCTAAACAGCTTGGCTTTAGTGACCGGCAAATCATCGTTTTTCTCTCGGAAACGAGTACCAGGACCCAGCGATTTTTTTTATACAGGGAATATAGACCAAATTCTATTGCAGAGTAAAAAAAGCTAGCATAGCTTGTGTTCGGAAAAGATAATATGTGCTCTCAAGATCACTGTATGCTTGGAACCAGAATCGAAGCTTATCATCTCGAATCCCTGTCGACTAAATATGGGTGCCTTGATCATGAAACGCACATCATCAAATTGATCCAGTACGCAGTACAACCACTGAAATCTTTCTCTATTAACTTTTTCCCTATTTTTCTGCTCTCACAAAGCGTTAGAAGGTCCTTCTGCTCCTAAACGAATACAGGCATCCCCTTTTTTATCTCAAAATTTACAGTTCTCTTGAAATAAGCCGTCAACAGGTAAAAGTTTTTGAGTTCTATCAGGTCTTGGTGAAGCAGGCAAACCAGGACACCAGGCCGTGGAGTACTGGGTCGAGTCTCATCGGTTGACGTGACAACAAAGCTTTGCTTTCATTGACACAGATCAACTTTTGTCTTTTGAAAATCCTCGAAATTCAGGCAAATATGGCCTCCAAGGCGATGAAAAAGAAAGAATCCAAAGAGAGGGTTGCTTCTGCGGCTAGAACTATACCAGAGTAAGTGCATTTGGTTTGTATTTCAGTCTGTGGCAGGCAGAATTCGCGCTCAACTGGTGCGTATGTGAAAATAAGCTAGGAGCTCTTTCCGACGATCGTGTCCATTTGTGACAATTTTATTTGTTTCATAGCGTTCAAGTTCGCTTTGAAGTTAGTCAAAATTGCACTTTCGATTTTTCACTTAATTAAAAATCAAAGGACAGCTAGTGCTTTGGTAGCTGTGAAACATAAAATAAGATTTTACTGCCACTCTGTCAGCGCCGTATATGTCCAGATGTAGTGCCCAAATGGCGGCATGATCTCGTAAAAACTCCGTTAGACACAACAATTTTCTCTCAATCTTTGACAGAGTTTTATTGTTTATTACCAGCCCTTACACTAACAAAACTCTAAACAATGCATCTGCTAAGCTAGTTGCTCTCAACATTTAGAAAATAAATGAAAATTGCCTTGCGCGAGATAAAAGACAATTTCATTTGTAAGCTTATGTCCATGCACTCTATCATACCCAAAATGAGTTGCTGCAATCTCTTTTACTACTGAATCCATGCAGAAAACTCTCATATAAAACGTGTAGGTGATTTAGCACAGTGTTTCCTGTGCATGAAATATTGGTCCTTGACTTATCTGAGTGTCTGGCTGCGTTTTGTGACGTTGTCCACTAATTATAGGTTGTGGTTTTGAATTCCTTCGGGTAAATCTGGAGTTCGCTCCTTGGGCCGTTTCCATGAGAACACTGTAATGAAATGGGATTAGACAAAAGGACCATCGGTTAGTGATCGAAAGCGATATTTGGCACGTTTAATATCCAATGAATTCTGTCAGGAAAGGACAGGTTACAATTTAACTTGCAAACAAACCAGTTTGTGGAAACTAATATATTTTTGGCATTCGTTTACCGCTCTTGCCAAAAATTTTTCAAAGATGAGTTCGAAAGGACATACACCTTGGAAAGATCTGAGGCTTGCAACGGTGTCCTCCGCCAAATTCAGGCAAGTTGAACTTTCTCATCCCTGTTACGTTAATAGAGGTAAATTAACACCTGATTGTGGGTTAAGAATTGCAAAAACAAGCGAAGATGCAGAGTTCATTTCAAATGTCATGTGTCACGGTATTATTTTCTTGTTTTCCTCGACGTTTGGTAATCTCTGAAGGCGCCAAGGATTAACCAAAAGAAAACGTTCGTAGAATGGGAATCTATAAACCATCAGGTTTTCTCTGTAAAGCAGCAACTTTATATCAGAGAACACTAATCGATTTTAAAGCCTCGAGATTTCCGCGGATTTGGGCACAAAAGATTCGTACACAACTTGTGTTTGGTCAAGTGTAATGTTTACGACCGTGATATCTTTTTACGTTTTCAACAACAAAACTTTTGTACTGTCGACAAAAGCATTAACTGAAGAGAAACCTGTAGAAGAAACTTTGAAATCTGCGTGTTTATTGCATTTTCTAAATATCTGTGGAAAATATTTGCTTTGAAATATTTCCAGTTCATGTCAAAACTGGTGAAATGTTTGATTTGGCTGTAATAACATATAGTGATAAACAATGCAAATACAATAGAGACCGGTGTTTCTTGTTTACCTTGGGTGCTTTGTGACAAAGGAAACAAAAACCTTTGTAATTAAATATGTACATGAACAATGTCTGAGTGTGTAAAAATGGAGCACTAATAGTTTTTTTCTTCTTTACTAAAGATTAACTTGCTGTATAAGTAACTAATGTGCAATTGAATTAACTTTTTCATGATGAAGTAAAAGTGAAGAAATTGTCATTTCAAGGAAGAGTGGCTCGAAAATATGGTCTTTTTCTTCTTGATGCTGTTCAAACCGGGAGCTTGACGTAATAGCTAAGCTATTGTTTTTGCTTGCCAGGGATGGAAAATGTAATGATATTGTTCTTCTCACTTAGGACTTTGGTACTGGTGAATAGTTAATAACTATTCACCGAAGTGGAGGCGGCTAGCGGTGGATATTTACCGAACCGGCGAGGTAAATACCCACCGCTTTAAGCCACCCACACTGGGGTGAACAGTTGTTTTAGTATATACTAAAACAGTGAGATAATATACACCACACTTGTTATGGATGCAAACCAGGACGCCATTTTTTCTTGAGTTGCTCCGAGGTAAATAGCAAAGGATATTTGGAGTTTGACTAACCAATCAGCGTGCGCCTTCAACACTATCCACTGTGTTAGTATAATTATACTAATTAGTTTTATTTCAAGATGTTTCAATTCCCAAATGATTTTTTTTTTTACAAGTATATGTGGAGTGAGTCTTTCTTTTCTAAACTGATGAACAATGGAGACCAACAGAGATTCATTGTATGTCTGGCGTAACTGCACAAACTGTTCTGCAACTGAACTTAATGGCACTCAATCAAACAAAATCAAACAAATGTGTTTGACTGAGTTGTGCCAAAGAAACTATCACCCGCCGGCAGTAAATTTTGTAATAAAGTCAATGCAACAAATTCATTTGCTGGCTAGCTAGGGAGATCCTGTTAACTCTGTACTAGGCTGGCAGCAACTCATACAACAAAGAGTATCTTTGTGAAGAATAAATGAAATAATTCATATTTGCACTCCGGTTTTAGATGAAAGTGA